>SMMQ01003173.1:1637-14668 GCA_008271595.1 [Pythium] brassicae (nom. inval.) | reverse complement strand
CCTCGCTGTCCGGGTCCTCGAGCCAGCGGTACGGGTCCGCCACGCGCACGCCGTGGAGCTCCTCGGCGAAGTCGGAGCGCCGCACCTCCGGGTACGAAAAGCTTGCCATGACGTGGCTCTCTTGTTTGGGTGTCTTGGGTCTCGCGCTTGTGCTCTTGGACACGCGTTGGGGAATGGCAGATGAGTGCAGCGAGAAAGCGCGCCCGGCCGGGATGTGTGTGCCGTCAAGGGTGCTGCAAAGTTGCACAGGGGGGAGCAATGAGTGCGAAACAGCTGGCGAAGTCGCGCGACGCTGGTTGGCTGGATGCCACTTGAGCTTGCGGGTGTGAACGAATCGCAACCCACTTGGAATTTGTATGGTGGAGAAGATATTGCGAGTGGAGACCTTCGCCAATCACAGATCGTTCCTGTATTTGAGAGGCTCAAGTGAGTTGGCAACGTTTTTTGCCAAACTCCGTCACTTGAGACTCTCAGAGTGAGAGAACAGAGATCTGCTGACGTCGCTTTCGATGCCAAGAAGGCCATAGGCTGGCCATGAACGTTCATGCTCCAGCTGCGAGTGATCTCTCACGGAGAGTTCTTTGGCGCGCAGCGTTGCGCGTGACCCAAGACAACCAGCAGCCCCACGACGCGGAGACATCATACACAAGACGATTCTATGAGCGATGCAGGCAACGGCTTTCGCTGCACCGAAGGTCGACGGAGTCTTTGATCTCTTGTGTCTTGCACTGGGTGTCTGAAATCGGTGTCGTTGACACACTTGGCGCTGGTTGCCGGATCGCCCTCACAAACACCACAGTGAGCCACGCACTCAGTGGACATCTTCTCTCCTGCTCTCTTGATACTCAACCAGGAATCCCGAGCCAAGCAGACTTGTGTTCGACTCGACAATGTCCAATCGTAATAAAGAGAGTCCACACCATATCAAAACCAAGTCAAAAATCGACTCCTTTGATCGTATTTTATTCCCCTTTCTGGCGGTCCTCCCCTCCCCTCTCCTCTCCTCCCCTCAATTTGTGGCGGCCAGTGCAATCACTCGCTTTGCACAGACCGCCAGTATCGCCCCGCCCGCTCGCCTCGCCTCGCCTCGCCCGAAGTCATGAGCGCGCTGCTGCTGCTCCGCCGCTCGGCCACCGCCGCCCAGAAGAAGAGCGCGGCCGGCAGCCTCCTCTCGCGCTCGTTCGCGGGCGCCGCGTCTCCCGTGCCGCGCGGCAACGCGGACGCGCCGCCCGAGAAGCCGTCGTGGAACGACGTGGTGGAGAAGGCGGCGAACCTCTTCTTCCTCGGCGAGATCTTCCGCGCGACGTGGCTCGCGCTCGAGGTGCACCTGGAGCGCAAGGTCACCATCAACTACCCGTTCGAGAAAGGGCCGCTGAGCCCGCGCTTCCGCGGCGAGCACGCGCTGCGCCGCTACCCGAGCGGCGAGGAGCGGTACGTTGCGTCACGCTCCTGCTTGAAATTGAGCGCATGCTGCGCTGTGTGTGCGGACGGAGCGCTCGGTACCTTGTGCGCTGTCTGTCATATGGTGCAGTTAAGCACAAAGCCCGTGACTGACTGACGAGCGTTTGGGGGGGTCTTATGTATCTTATGGACCACGGCAGGTGCATTGCGTGCAAGCTGTGCGAGGCGATCTGCCCGGCGCAGGCGATCACGATTGAGGCGGTGCGTATGCTGCTGCTGCTGCCTCTCTCAGCTTTCTCCTAACGGGATAGTGGCGCGGGATCGCTCACCCCGCGTGGTGGCGCACTGCAGGAGCCGCGCGCGGACGGCAGCCGCCGCACGACCCGCTACGACATCGACATGACCAAGTGCATCTACTGCGGCTTTTGCCAAGAGGCGTGTCCCGTGGACGCGATCGTGGAGGGCCCGAACTTTGAGTTCGCGACCGAGACGCACGAGGAGCTGCTCTACGACAAGGCCAAGCTGCTCGCGAACGGCGACAAGTGGGAGTTCGAGATCGCGCACAACCTCGCGGTCGAGCAGCTCTACCGTTAAGCGGGCCGCGGCGTGCGCGGGGCGGGTCTTCGTCGCTGCTACGACTGCTGCGAGCTGCGCTGCCTCGGGTGTGTGAGCGCGCGCGCTTGACGCAGAGATGCGGCGACACGCACACAGAGAGAGCTGCCCTGCCAAGTACCGGTATACCGAAACGAAATATGCTGATTCTGATTCTGATACGGATAGCTCTGCCGCGTCCGCTGCTTCCGCCTCCTTCGCGGCGTTCACGACTCCGAGTGCGGAGCAATCGTGAACTTGATGCGCTTGGTCGTCTGCCCCGTGTACTGGTACTGGCCGTCTTTCTTGGCCGTGTCGTAGAAAAAGCTCGTGCCCACGGTCTCCTCGAGCTGGCCGAAGAGCGAGTACTCGCCGATGTGCAGCACGGGCGTCGCCGTGTCGATTCCCTGCGCCGCCATTGCGCGCGTCGTCAGCCGCGCCGCCAATCAATCAACCAACCAACCAACCAACGAGCCGACGGACAGACAAACAGTCGCACCTCGATGCGCATGCTCGTGCACTCGTCGAAGATTGGGTGGTTCTTGAAATCCGCAAGCTCGAGCACCACGAGAACGTCGTCATCCTCTTCCTCCTTGCCTTCCTCCTTCGTCTCATTCGCCTCCTCCTCACACCCGCGTTGGTGGGTCTCGCCTGCGACTGCCACTTCCTCGTTCAAAAGCCTGCTCTCCTTGGTTTCATGCACTTCGTCGTCGCTCTTGTGGCCATTCGTATACGTGTCCAACTGCGGATCACTCTCCGCTGGCGCTGCTGCTGCTGCTGTAGCAGCCTCTGCCGCCTGCTGCTCCGCCGTCACGTGCACGGTGCTCTCAGCGTCAGGCGGAGGCTCGACGAGCTCCGCGCGCTTTCGCTTCGGCCCCATTTTTTACAATCCAGAATCAACAATAAAAAGGTCCACTCGCAAACAATCACAACGCAAACAATCACAACGCAAACAATCACAACGCAAACAATCACAACGGACTCAGTTCGAGCTCTCCACGCACACGCGCGCACGCCAACAACAAGCGATCGAAACGGCGACGAGCAAGGCGGGCGAACCGCCCGCAGTGCGCATGGGCTTCCAGAACGCCGCACTCGTACCAGGCGTCACCGTGCCGGTAGTAGCGAATGTAAGTGTGTGTGTCTTGTAGATTGCGACGCTACCTCCGTACCAACACCTCTCCGCTCTCACACCCGTTTCTGATCACTCTCGGCCTCTTTCGCAATTCTGACCAGCACGCTTGACACACCCTAGCTTGCGCACGATGTGTGCAGCCGCGTGGAGATCGTCAAACACGCGTAGTCGGTGCCTGGACTGCAGAACCCGTGTCCGAGCTGTCACCTGTCTTCTGTGGTGCTCGGGAGTGCAGACGACGGAGGACAACGAGGTGGCCTAAGCCGACGACGCAAGGACCTTCCGCTCCTACCAGCCACTGCCGAGCGAGATACCGGCGACACTGACGATTCTGGAGGCACAGGCGGCAGTGACTCGGCGCCTTGTCCGCCGAGTCCCCCGCGTTCTGAGCCCCAATAGCGGCCGGCGCCGCCGTGCTGCCTCGTCGACAGCAGCAGCGACATTTGCTTCTTCATTCGCACAAGCGGACGTTTGTCGCCACGAACACAAGCGCCTTGACCGTCAAGAACACGCTCGCGCTCGGCCCCACGTCGCCAAGCAAGTTGGTGACGCCTCCCAGGAGACATCGAAGATGGCCAGCGTCTTCTGTCGGTAGATTGCGCGGGGACGTCACGGCCAGACGAACCGGCTGGTGGTCGTGCAGCTCACGCCCGCCCGGAAGCTCCACCGAGTGCATCGGCTGGTACCTGACGCGCTCGCCCGATTTGGTCAGCGCCGCCCGTGGACTCGATGTACACCACATCTCACATGCCCACAAGCCGTGCGAGCACGGGCAGGGTGCGCTTGGCGAATAGACTCGGCGAACCAGCGCAGCGTAAGCGGGTGCACCAACTCCGCGCGCGACGAACGCACGAGCGTCGCGACCACCCGCCGTTGATGAGGTCGTCGTCCGAAGACGCGGGTTGACGCGCATCGCCGCGGTGGAAGGGTTGAGCGCGCCGAACATGACGTCATGCAGGTCGCCCGCGAGCGTGCTGACGCCGAGCAGCACGGGCACGCCGTTGCCTTAGTTCTCCTCGCCTCCGGAACGCCGTGGTAGAACATGAGGAGCGGAAAGCCGACTTCCGGCAGCGTAGCTTTGTTCGCGGTCTCAAAGTCGAGCTCTTGCCGAAGCAGCTGCTCGACACCAGTGTCTTCGTCCCTGAACGCTGGGTTTCTGCGAAGGAGGAGGATCGTGCGTCCTGGCTTGTTCGGTCAAATCTTGACGCCGATGGCCACCTGCACGGTTGTACTCGGACTTTGCCAACGCTCGAGTTTGGCGATGTTGTCATCCCACCTCTCGTTTCCGCACGATAATTCGACCACCACACTCGGGTCGTTCTCATCCGGAGCATCTTCTGGCAGGATGGACGCATCAACTTCCTTGTAGCGATCGTCGACGTTGATGCAAAGTCTACCAGTGTTACGCAGGGTGGCGCCGATCCTGATGTCACCGCAGATCCGCTGAACGGCTTCCGTGATCATATCACTGATCTCCGATGCCGCTATCACTTGAGCTTCATCAAGGGAACTCCACACTATGACGTGTCGGTGCGTCGCGGAGAGCGGCTCGTATTCCCAGCGCAACAGCTCGCCCTCATGGTTGTCGAGCCACTCTCTGAAAGCCGTCGCGGGAGATGCGCTCGCACACGACGGCAGGGGTCCGTTCTGCCGTCACGCTCGAGCTCCTCCACCTGCATCCGTGCGCGAGCCACGTCGATTTCGGCAAGTTCAATGCTCTGCTGTCGCCACCGTCGTTGCTGTCGCATTCGGGGCGCTTCCACACCCGATCGGCGGCGTCGCAGGCGCCGTTGCCGGTGCTATCACCGAGACTTGGAAACAGCCGACTTGGTCTTGCGCTTGGTCGTCGAGCTCCCGCTCGCGCTCGAGCTTGAGCGTGCAGGCGGCGTCGCGTTTCACGACTGTGCGTCTGCCGCCACAGGTGATCTTCGCATACTTTTAAATGAGTGAAGTCATAACTCTTGACAAAGAGCGTATTCAATCGAAACGAGAGCACTACTGGAGAGAAGCCCTCCCACAGGAGTGGGGAGGCTTGTGCACAGGTATTGCCGCTCAATTTCGTAGCCAAATACACCTCAAAACCACCCCATCCATCCATCCATCCATCCATCATTTCCAAATTCGCGAAGTACAAGACAAAACAGCAGGTGCTTCAACCCCTTTTCTAACCTCCACGTCCTCTCCTGTCACCAGTCACCCGGACCCAGGAGGAGACGGAGGGGCGACATCTCTCACTCGCTGGGCACATCAACGATGACGGCTGCGGCCGTGGCGGCGGCGGCGTCGGCAGCGCCGGCAGGACAGGCGAACCCTGCCGGCGCGGGACCGACGACCATCGGGGACGCGGCAGGGAGTGCGCGGCAGACGGGAGCAGCCGCAGGCGTCAACGTCACGAGCGCGGCGCGTTCAGCGGTATGGAGTTGCCAGCGGAGACTGTAAGGCAGCTCGGGGGCTCTGCGGCGGCGACTGCGGGCATCGCCAGCAACGGCGCTCGTGCAACGGCAGCCGCGAGGCAGCCAGGACATCAGGCATGGATCGAACGTCATACCAAGGTGGCGACCAGACAATACCGGGCGACGCAAGACGATGATCTCAGGGGGATGATGCCAGCGGCATGAATGATGGGTGTTCTGCCTCTTCCAGCAGCCACGGTTCCTGGTGTGCGTGCACGCGCTGGCGGAGAGGCTTGCTTTCGCTCGTTACTACGAGGAGCACCTAGAGGGACGTGTTGTTGCGATCATCCCGCCCAGGGTAGCTGAGACCACGCTCAAACTCAAGTTTCTTGAAGGCGAGAGGGCAGGGTCGCCGGAACATTGCAGAGTAGCGGAATGGCTGCGTATCGTGAAGAGGATTCACTACTCGGCGGCGACGAGACGTATCATTTTCGTTGTCGACAACAAGACGACGGCAACGAGCGCGCACCGGGCGCGGCTGCGGCTTAACGGAGTCAATCAGACGCTGCTCATCCTCGACCAGCTCGAGGAGGACGACAATCAAGCGGACTTGGACAGCACGGTCCGCGATGAAGCCGCTCTGCTCAAGTACCAAGTGCGAGTGCTCGCGCCTGGTCTGGGGGTCGACATTGTCAGGCAGATGGTGGCGGGAGCTGGGGGCACTATCCTCTCTGTGGAACGCCCGGCGGGCGGCAAGGGGGGCGACATTTTCGACTTGAACTACTGGGTTGTCATGTACGCAACCAAAAGCTCGCCGGAGGCTCTCCAAGAGGTCACGCGGATTGTCGTCGGCACCACCAAGGTGTTCGTGCACCACTTCCAAAGGCACGCAGGATCCCGTGGTACAAGTGTTACTCGCCATGGCACGTCCGGACGAAGTACACGGACGACGCGGTGGCGGCGTCACCGAGCACGCACCAACGAGTCTTCGAAGGCACCCTCATCCGCGCCAAGACCCAGCCATCGGTCTGGTACGCAACATGAAGGTGACCGAGCGAGCGGCCTACATCGCATCGCTGGCTGCCGGCTTCCGCACGACTGCCGAAACTCTCGAAGCTCTAACCGCCAAGGGGGCTGCCCTGGTTAAACCGACGGGGGGCGGCCGACGCCGCACTGAAGGGCAGCGGAGGACAGCAGCCGTCGGCTGCAAAGTCGGCGACAACGTCGAAACGTGCGAATGCAACAGCTGCTGCTCTTCATTTCACTGATCCCCAGTTAGCCGCAAGGCACGCACCCGCAGCGACAGCGGCTGCGTCGAGCGGTCTGGACGGCGTCGCCGGAGAATGGTTCTATTCCGCGGATCTGCGCAAACGCAGGGCCACCCCAGTCGATATCCAGCACGGTGGCGTCGAACGGCCGAGGCAGCAATAAGGGCACAAGAAGTTGCAGACTGGCGCGACCGATAAAGGCATCGATGCGGGAAGGGCGGCGAAGCAACAGCGCGGCCCGAAGCCGCCAACAGACGTTCCCAGAGTGGGCGGCGCGGTTCCTGCGACAAAGGCGAGAAAGCAGAATCCGGCTGACGCAAAGGTTCTCGTCGGCGCGATCCTGTTCCCAGCGACGGCAGAACACCCCCTGGCGGCTGCAGCGATCGCGGTGGGCCTCGCGGACGAGATGGCTGCCACATCTGCCGCTCAAGCAGCAGAGGTGGAGGCCGCGACAGCTGCTGCCAAGGCGGCGCTCTCCTCGGGGCTGACGAGGAAAAGGCTCTGGCGACAGCGAAGTTGCTGGCTGCAAGATCTGCGGCGGGCGCCGCCGTAGCGACGCTGAAATTTGTAGCCGCGCAAGCGCATGAAGCGGCCCTGGCGGCTGCCAACCCAGAGTACAGAGTCAGCGCAAGCGCAGCGCACCAGAGCCAGGAGAGTCAGGGGGACGGCGCTCCGTATGCTATTTCTCCCACCCCGCAATGGCTGGAGGAACTACGCTGCCAACAGCTCAAGGCGGAGGCGGCGGCCGAGGAGGAACGCGGACGCCTAACAGCAGGCAGCACATCCAGCGGGCCGCGCGTAGACGCCTGGCGAAAATAGCGCGGCGCGAGCTCGCCCGCAGGATGCATGAGAGCGAAGCGAGGCTCGACGGCGATGCCGGTGGTGTAATTCGCGCAATGGCGCAGTGGCAGTGCGTATCAGCGGTGGCGTCGGCAGCCGCCCCACAAGAGCTCCCCGGGCTAACGCAGATTCGTGCAGACGTGGACAAGCGCCTAGACTCATGGCAGCTGCTACAGGCGGTCTCTCGGGTGAACATGGACGCAGACCGGCCTCCGCCCACGACGCGGACAGTGGACCCGCCGGAAGTCAGCATCGATGGTAGAGAAGGTGTTACGACGGCCCCGGCACCACCAGATGGTGCCCGCGATAGCGCTCCACCGGAAGAGGACACCGACATCGCAATGATACACTCCAGCACCTTCGTGGACTCGATGATGACAGCCGGCAGCAGGACGGCGATACACGGCTGCACAAGCCCCGTCACACCGCCAATGAAAGCAGCACCGGTACCATTCCCCCCAAACCTTGTTCCCAGTTTCGAAATGCATGCCGGTGCTGGCGGAAGATACAGTCCAGTCACCGCCACACCTGCAAGCGCGGACCCGGCTTCATTCGAGCGCGACGGGCCCCTGAACGAAGGGATGAAGGACGTTGGAATGCTTGGCGCGGAAGCGGAGGCTGCCGTTTCCGCGCCAAGCATTCCGCAGCCAGCCGGCTGGCTGTGCGCTCTAGCCGAGTTGGGCAGGCAGCTACAGAGCAGGGGCCCACGAGGGCGCGACGATGACCATGCTGCGACGCTCCAAGAGCCCAGGCCACGCAAGAAGGCGGGAGGCGGTGACTCTACCCCTCTGACGCCTCTCCCAGTGGAACTGCAGCACAAACTCGGTTAACTCCGACAGTCATCGATGAACGCGTTTGTGGGTGCGTCGGCGTCGGACCAGGACCGGACGCAGTCGCAGCCGGGTGCTGGTGACACTGCAGCCCCAGAGACTGCGACATCGCAGGAGTCGGAAGTCCGGTTCATGGGAGCCCACGCAGCTGTAGAACTGCTGATACAGCTCGCAGACTGGCTCACGAGCGTGGCGGCGCACACGGTTGACGTTCCCGTGAACGGCAACTTCCTGTACGGGACGTTCTACGCAGCCTCCACTGGTACGTGTGAATAAGTGCATTCGATGCCGTACACACCAGAGATCGTCCGGAGTGTGTAGCTATACAAGGAGAGGATACTGTACGTCGCACAAGACATGGTCGTGGCGGAATCTACAGCAAGCTCGCTCCGGACGCACATGCTCCGAGAGCGCCTCCATCAGCTCTACCCTGCGGAGCAGTGAGCTGCGGAGACCGATGTGGCGCTCATTCGCGAACGTCTCCTTAAGCACTACCAGGCTGCGGCCGTCGTCAAGGCGACCTCTCGCGCTCCAGCCATCCAATGGGGCCGCGCGGTCGAGCTGCAGGCGGCGGCTGCGTACCTGAGGGAGCCCGTGTACGTCATCGACGTAATGCCCACAGGTGAGATCGCGGCACGTTCGCATGGCTACACGGAGCTACTGCGCGAGGATGGCTCATGCGCAGAGATCGGGAGTGAGTGGGTTGTGCCGATGTCATGATGACGCAGTTCGTGTGACTGTGCGTGGCAAAGCTGGCGCTTCCGGTGGTACTGGTGTTGCGGCACGGGAACGTACACGGACATTTCCAGGCGCTCCGCTTCGACGACTTCGTCTACGCTGCCTAACACGCAGCGGTGGATCGGAAGGCGCCAGACGCAGATACGGCTCGACTCCAGCTTCACGACATCCAGAGGAAGCTGGGACTTGCGACAACTAGCACGGAGGAAGCGTACGACTTCGACACGCCCCCATATTCGCAGGAGACGTCGTGCACAGGGCCAAGGAACAGAGCACGGGTCAAGACAGTTGCATCCGGGGACGGCGTAGCAAGCAGGACGCAGGATTCTGCCGGCTCGGACGTTTGGGAGGGCCGCGTGGTGGAGGACGACCCTGTCTCCGTGAAGCTACTGCAGTACGCGCCTGAAAGTGCGGAGGCGACGGTGGGCGACCGCATCATGCGCAGAAAGATGATGGCTGACAACGACACGATTAGCTACGCATTCTGCACCAAGGCTTGGACTCAAGGGATTCGCACAACCGCCACCTCCGTCGACGGGCTCCGGCGTCTCGATGCGAGCTCGGACACCGATGGACGATTTCTGCATGCTGTATTGTATCGGATGCCGTACCCCACTCTCGCTGCGCAGGCGCTAGGCGTGGCCACACTCGCGCAATAGGGATTAGCCTTGGCACTGCAGGCACAACTTCGCCACCTGCAGGAACTCGCGGCCTCGGACGAGGTGCCGCCACCGGCTCGAACCTACTGCGCAGAGTGGGCACACGCAGCTGTTGCGTCAGCGGACCCTCTGAAGCGGGCAGCGCTTCTCGACAGCTCTGAGCGGTCGAAGCGCTTAACAAAGCGAGCCCCGGCGCGTGGCGTGGAGGGAGACCTGACGGCATCAGCATGGCTGGCGCGAAGGGCGACCTAACGGCGTCAGCATAGTTGAGTGGGGTCTCCTTCACGCGCTACCGTACGTGTTGTGGAGCTGGCGACCGCTTTCAGCAAGTGCCCCCTCGCCGGTCGACCCTGGGGACGTACGCGAGGCTGTCTCGCTCAAATCCGTCATGACACTATGGAACGAGGCGGAACGAGTCCGGTCAGGTATTGCGGGAATCATCGAGGCAAACGACTGGAGCGCAACCGGGTGGCAAGAGAACCCGGCTGCGGTCGTGTACGGCTTGGCGGACTCTTTCTGGCCTACGCAGGCATCCACGGCGAGTGCTGGCGTGCCTGATCAGTACTAAAGGCACCACGAAGGTGCAGCAGCGCACGGTCATAGCGAACCGGAGCGCTGCGCGCGGCAGAGATCGCACAGGGGGGGGGGGCACACACTACAGCTCGCCTGAGGCTGAGAGAGGAGAAACTCCGGGAGGGGTGGCGGGGTTACAGACCTCGATCACGCAGTACTTCGTGGTGACAACGGTGGCCAGCCACGCGCAAGATGTGGCGTCGGCTCATCGGGACCTAAGGAAGTTCTTGCGACGGCAAAGCATTGCGACGCGGGAGCGGGCGTGCGCAGCACCGGCGATGATCCCACGCCCGAAACCCAGCCGCCATGTTGTCACGATCGGGTTCGCCACGCAGAACGTTCGCGGGCTCCGGAAGCGAGAGGACCTCGTTAGCAAATGGTCTTCTCACCTCCCTGCGCGGGATTTGGCTGAGGCGACAGGCTTAACCTTTCTGCAAGTAACACATGCAGAGGCGGCCGACATCCTCAAGCTCGAAGGTCTTCACGCCGCGAACTGGGGCTTCCACACAGCGCACTTCTCGGACAGAGACGCGTTGTGAAGTGAGCGTGAGCGCAGATGTGGGGGAGTAGCGATTGTTCGCAACCCTCACGCACCGGCGACGGCGTTTGTGCCCGTGCTCCCCGCCAGCTGGACGTCGCACTGGATGGCTGCCACCGCGTGCATTCACGGCGAGGATCTGCTCCTGGTCAACGTATATGCGTCCATGGAGCGCGACCGCCGGGAGTCGCTGTTCGAGACGCTGAGCGAGGTGATCGCGGCACACGCTGGTCCGACATTAGCCAGTGGCGACTTCAACTGCACAACCCTACCGGCAGCTGACAGGTCCAATGACAGCACCGCGTCGAGCCACTTTTCGCCGGCGCTCCATCGAACGACGGAGGCGTGCAGGCTCGAGGATGCTCTTCTACGGGAAACGATGCACGCAGAGGAGGCTGGAGAGCTCGAGGTCTTCGCGGGTCGGCATTGCACATACCACTACACGAGCGCGGCCGGCTCGCGCGAGGCGAGCAGACTCGACAGGTGGTATGTGACGGCTGCTCATGAAGCGTGGGTGAAGGAGGTTGAACGGCGGGTCCCCGCACAGCCCACAGACCGCAACGCGGCGGTTGTAAGACTCGTGCTGCCCAAAGGCGCGGTGCGTGTTCGTCGGTGAGCACCGGTGTACCTCCTCCCAGACTACGCAAAGGCGCGTGCAGCGAAGATGCGCACAAACATGGCGTCGTCGTTGACGGAGCTCGTACAGACCGGAAGCGCGGAGCCGGGGCGAGAGGAGTCGTCGCGGGAACGGGCAGAGCGATGGGCCTCGTGGTGGGATGCACTGAAGACTTCGGTCGCCAGCGGATACGTTCAAGCGGTAGCAGAAAGCAAGGCCAAGCTCTGCAACGCGTTCAGGTAGCGCACCCGACGCCTCAAAGACAAGCTCCGCATTCATGTCCGCGAGAACGACACTGGACACCAGGGACCTGAGGCAGCGTGGTCAACAACCGCAGCGAGCGATAAGACTGTGAATGAAGACGGCGACCGCGCGCTCGAGCTCTCCGAGGAACTTGCTCTCGAATGCCTTGCTTTCCGCGATCGTATTGCGCGCCTCAAGGCCGAGTGGCAGGAGTCGGCTGCGTTCAGAAGACGCCGCCACGCAATCTAGAGTGCAGCGCTCTCCACCAGGGACTTCTACCTGCGCGTCGCGACTAAGTTCGGGGATAACACTGTGTATGCAGTGGGGCACGCCCGCGCCGAGACGTCGATGGCATCGCAAATGGCTGATGCCATGGCAGACGGGTGGGCGCCGGTTATGCGCTCTCCCCGAAGCTGAGCGGAAGCGACCACGGCGGTCACACAGTATCTGGGCGAGCACGCAGGGTCGAGAGTCGCGGCGGACATTGAAGGGCGCCGCTGTTTAGCGATCTCGACAACGGGTTCACGGAGAATGAGGTGAGGCGGGCAACGCGCAGCTGCAAGCGTGGCAAGGCGGTCGGCCCAGACGGGCTTGGGAACGACTGGTACCGTGACGACGAAGGTCTATTCACCCCGCTGCTTGCGAGACTGTTCGACGCCTGGTGGACCGAGGGGGTGGTGCTAGCCACCTTCCTGGAGGCGAACACCGCATGCCTGAGGAAGACCAAGGCCTCGGCCGCAGCGCTCGATTACCGCCTAATCGTCCCCCTCAATTCAGACTACAAGATCTACACTCGAGTGCTGGCAAATCGGCTGCAAACCAAGACCGGCTCGATCGTCTCGCCGACGCAAAGCGGGTTCGTGCCAGGGCGAACAATCGATGCAACAGTGGGCGCGCTGCACGTGGCGATGGAGCAGGCGCAGATGTCAGAGAACGGGGAGGCGCCGCATGCGCTGCTTCTTGACTTTGCCAAGCTGCAATGAGGTCAGCTGCGTTGCTGTACTGGCGACCGCTCTTGTACACACGCCGAGCCATCATTCCCCACACGTTCTCGATGAGGTTAAGGTCCGGCGAGAGCGCTGGCCAGTCCATTGTCGGGATCTCGAGCTCGGCCAGAGACTCCGCCGTCGAGCGCGCTCTGTGGATGCTGGCGTTGTCGTGCTGGAAGATGTAGCGCCCCTCGTGTACGTTGTCGCTGAGTTCCAC
>SMMQ01003171.1:96395-106421 GCA_008271595.1 [Pythium] brassicae (nom. inval.) | reverse complement strand
CGCCCCCCCCCCCCCCCCCCCAAGAGTGACGAGCTGCACGTATCGCAAAGGGAGCGAGCGAGCACCTTGGCCTTGACGGATCCGTCTCGGCGTCGAAAGATGACCATCTGACCTTTCTTGACGACCACGAAGCGCTCGCGCCACTGTCGCCAACGCACAAGCAGATCGAAAGCGTCACCCACCGCACTCGCGCTAGAGACGCGGCAACGTCCAAGCGATCGAGTGAGCGTCTCACCAGGAAGTGGCTCCGAACGGCTACCGCGCCTTCCTTGATGATATTGTCCATGGCTGTCGCTGATGGTGGCACGAGTCCGGCGTTCACGCGCTCGTTCGTCTTCTTTTGCTGTCTGAGCTCGCTCGCTGCATGGCGTCAGGCTCTCGCGCCCTCTTCTCTCTCCGAGCTTCGCCCCCCATGCGATGAACCGCGCCAACAATATCACGAGTCGTACATAAAATGTTACGTATACTCGAGCCCACCTGCTCGCTTCCAAGTCTCACTCGCGCTGCCACTCAGACGTGGGTGGGAGGCGTCGCTGGCGCCGTCGTTGCCGACTCCGACGCCGTAGGCGGTGACGCAACAGGCGCAGCGCTCGAGTGGCGCTCGCAGAAGCGTCTGAGCGCAAGCGACGCACTCTCCGCCGTGCAGCACGCCATCTTGCGCGCTTGGCGCGGCTGGTGCTGCTTCTCAGCTTTGCTCTCGGCGAAGTGGTGCAAGTCGTGCAGCTGCAGCTTCGCCGGCTTCATCGCTTCTTCGCACGCGGCGCAGAGCGAGAGTGCCTGGAGCTCGCTCGCAATGTCTTTCGTCGCCGCCGCCACACGCTTGCTCGACTCGTTGGTCTCGCGCTGTGCATCCCGAAGCTGCACGTGCGTGCTGGTCGCTGCAGACGCACACACATGCACATGTTCGATGTGAGATGAGGTGCTCAACAACAAAAGAGGAAGATCCAGCGCCAAGCGGCCAACTCACAGATGCGCTTCCAGATGCCGAGTTCTCTCGCGACGACGTCGTGCTTCGTCTCCGACGCTTCGAGCTGCGATGCCACTCGCGCGTTCTCCTCGCGTAAACGTGTGTTCTCGGTGTGAAGGCGGAACGAGTAGCTCGTCATCCGGCGCTGGGTCGCGCTCAGGCGAACCACGCTCTTGCGCATCTCCACGAGGCGCTTCGTGATCGCCGCGGCTGCCTGCTCGGCAGCGCTGAGGGGAGTATCCGGCGAGCGCGTCGAGGAGAAGAAAGCTGCACCGGCAGACGTGTAAAACAAGCGAATGGCGCGCTCAGCTTTCTGGCGGCAGATAGGGCAACGCGCTCTGTGCGCGAGCGCGCGGACAGCGCACGGCTGGTGGAAGACGTGTCCGCACGCGAGCGCGGCCAAGTCGGTGCCGAGGTCCTCGAGACACACGCCGCACTCGGATGCTTCAACCGAAAGCGACGGCGGCGTTGACATGAGAGCCGAGCTTGCTTGTTCTGCCCGTTTGGCTTTGTGTTGGCGCGCGGAACCATGCGTGGCCAAGTGATGGCTCTGGACCCCGGTCGGTCGGTCGAGGGAAGGGAGCGAGTATCCTCCTCGTCCCAGTCATCCGAGAAAGTGCAGGTTGAAGTCTGCTCTTATACGCGTTTACAAGGGAAATCGCCTTTTTTGACAGTTGCAATTTGCAACTGTCAAAAAAGAGATGCAAATACCGGTATACGTACAGTACCGGCAATCAGCATCAACTGACTGGCTGGCGACAACAACAACGACACCATGCGGTGCCACTACGAGGTGCTGGCGGTCGAGCGCGACGCAAGTCCGAAGGACGTGAAGAAGGCGTTCCACCTGCAGGCTCTGCGCTGGCACCCGGACAAGCACCAGAAGAACAACATTTCAGCTGAGGAGGCGACGCTGCGCTTCCAGGAGATCCAGAGCGCCTACGAGGTACTCAGCGACCCGCACGAGCGCAAGTGGTACGATGACCACCGTGAGCAAATCCTGCGCGGCGACGCCGACGGCGCAGACGGCGACGACGAGGACGGCGGCGACGGCATCAACCTCTTCCGATACTTCAGGTGCGTTGCTAATGGCGGGATGCAGCAGTGGTGGTGGGTGGTGTCGTGCAAACAAAGGAGCAGGGCACATGGGTTGACAAGCGTCTGCGCTCGTGGCTTGCAACAGCACCGGCGTATACTCTGGCTTCGGCAATGACGAGAAGAGCTTCTACTCGGTCTACGGGGATCTCTTCAAGCGGGTGCGTCTCAACTGGAGCGACGTGCTGCTACGAGAGATGAGTGTACTGTAGTGTCGTGAGGAGCTCATGCGGCCGTGGCTGCTTCCAGATCGACGAGATGGACATCGCTAGCGCCGCGCCGTCTACTCAACCGGCGCCAGCGTTCGGCGACAAGCGCTCTTCGCTCGAGGACGTGAGTAGCTTTTACCAGCACTGGGCGAGCTATCTCACGCAGCGCACGTTCGCGTGGGTCGACGAGTACAGGACGACGGACGCGTCGAGCCGGCAGATCCGCCGCGCGATGGAGAAAGAGAACAAGAAGCTGCGCGACGCAGCGAAGAAGGCGTTCACGACCGAGGTGCGCGAGCTCGTGGACTTTGTGCGCCGCCGCGACCAGCGCGTGCTCGCACTGCAGAAGCAGCGCGAGCAGGAGAAGGCGGCACAGAAGCGCGAGGAAGAGGCGAAGAAGCGAGAGCGGCAGGCGGCGTTCGAGGCCGAGCGCTTGGCGTTCCAGCAGCAGGAGCGCGCGCGCTGGGAGGCGCTCGAGACCACGAACCAGACGAGCCGCCACGCGCAGGAGCACATCGACGAGGAGCTCGAGAAGTTGCGCGTGAAGATGGACGCCGACCTGCTGCTCTGCGACCTGTGCCGCAAGACGTTCCGGTCCCCGAAGCAGCTGCAGAACCACTTGAGCTCGAAGAAGCACAAGGACATGGAGATCGAACTCGGCGTCGGGAGCAGCGACTACGCTTCGCTCGAAGCCGAGCTCGAGCGTGAGCTGCAGGTGGAGCTCGCAGCGGCGAACAAGGAGTCCGGTAGCCGCGGTGGCGTGTCAGCGAATGAGTCGTCCGAGGCAGCAGCGCTCGATGGCGGTGCTGGGAGCAGAGGAGCCGATGCGGACGAGAGCGCAGCGGAAGACCCCGCGGAGCTCGAGCAGCGGGAGAAAGTCGCCGACGCGGCGCGCGCTGCCGAGGAAGCGCGAGCGCTCAAGGAACAAAAGGCCGCCGACAAGCGCAAGGAGCGCAAGGAGCAGCGCAAGCAGGCGAAGAAAGACGGGGTCGAGAAGCTCGTGACCGGCGCAGACACGCGCAAGGGCCCGGCTGGCGCTGGAGGCGGGAAAAAGGCGGCGGCGCCTGACGCGACCAACGGCACGAAGAACGGCGACGACGACGTTGCGGACAGCGAGGACGAGAGCCGCCGCGGGTCTCGCAGGAAAGGAGGCAAAGGCAAGAAGCGGTGAGCCGTGTGTCTCTGTGAATGTGCTTCGCACAAGAGGCTGAGCTGTATCAACAGGGATAAGTTAGAAGCTGCTGCGCGGGGAAGGGCTCACTGATTCCGAGCGCTGGCGCTCTTGAGCTCGCTCGCGCACTCAGCGCACACCGGCATCCACTTGGACGCGGCGCACTTTGTCACGGCGGCCGCGGTCGTGCAGTGGGAGCAGCGGATCGCGTCGTCCTCTGGCTCGTGCGGCTTCGCTGCGGCTGTTGCGAAGCTGGCGGCGCTGCCGCCAGCGAGCGACGGCTTGTCGTGCTGTACCATGTCACGCTGTTCGCGCTCCTCTCGCCACGCCGACACCCTCACGCGTTGCTCGGCGCGACGCTTCTCGTCCTGCGCCTTCTTGACCGCCAGGTCTGCCCTGACGCGCTCGTTCAGCGCCTCGTAGCTTCTGTCGAGCTGTTCGAAGAGCCAATGGAGCCCCTGCTCGAGTCGGTCGTCGACCATGTTGCCAAAGGCCGCGGGCTTGGCGACGCACGGAACCAGCCGCGAGTTAGGGAACCTGCTCAGCTCGAGCACCTGTGCGAGCTTGGCTTCCTCCAACACCGACGGCTGGTCGCGTTTGTTGGCGAACCTGTCGGCAGCACAAGCGACAGAGGCTGTCAGATCGTCGCTTTACTTTGTCAATCAGGGCGACAACATCATCGCGTACACTAGCAGTGGCTTCTTCTCCATGAGAGCGTTCGCCATCGACTCGCGCAGGATTCCCGCCGACTGCCGCGCCGTGGTCTTGCTGGACGAGTCGACCACGAACATGACTCCGTGAGCCTGAGAGAAGCGACACACACCCGACCCGACACTGTTCAGTCGAGCCATCCTCCCCCGACGTACAAGGTAAACAACGCTAGCAGCAAGCAATCGCCTCGACAGGAAGCGTACGTCCGCATAGTACTCCTTCCAGACATTGCGGAACGCGGGGCCGCCGCCGAGGTCGTAGAACGTGGCTGAGCCGGTCTCTGTTTGGAACGTTGCGGACGTGAACCCGGCGCTCGGAACGTGCTCCTTGTCCCGATCGCCCTGTAGCGTTGAGAGCAGCGTCGTCTTGCCAGCGCCGTCGATGCCGATGATCAGAATCACAACGTCGACAGAGCGTTGCGAGGAGCTGTGCTTCATGAGTGACTCTCTGGTCGCGCTTGTCGCTGCGCTGGAGGCCGCATTCTGTTGGTTTGGGCTTGCAGTATGCCTGCTGGTGTCCGATGCTGGCTTCACACACATCCGATGTACATGCTGTTCTGTGCGGCCGTCGCTGTAGCGGACCGTGAACGACTCGTCCTCCGGATGAACAGTAGTAATCACTCCGGGGTAATATCGCGGCCGCCCCTTGTATCGACACATCACGTTGTCGCCAACGCGGTACTCGAGCGCCTCGTGCTGGCTACTCGCGTCAAAAAGCGGCGAACTGCTGCTGCCGACAATGATCCGCGCGGCCACAACGTCCTTTATGAACGCTGCACGAGTGGAACGAAGGCAAGTATGTGAGAAGCGCGCCAGCGTCACAGAGCGGAGACGACCAAAGCCGACGTACTCTGCACGGAGCTGGGCTTTTCGCGCAGGATCTGATGCGCAAGGTCGTCCATGACGGGGATCACGCTCGTAGACATGAAGTCGACCATCTTCCGCCGGCTCGCGAGTTTCTTCGCGTACCCTGGCGCCTGGCGTCGCGCCTTGAACCGCACCGCCTTCTCCTCGTCGACGTAGTCGTGGATGAACTCGTAGATGCTCTCCGGCTGATACAGTAGGAGCGCTTCGATCAACGGCATGAGCACGGGATCGACATTGCGCCGCAAGTATTCGTGCTCGCTTGCTGCTGCCTTGCGTGGTGTCATGGCGACGCCTGCAAAGCATCAGCAGCCGTCAGAGATTCATTGAGGAGTGCAGGCTTTTCCGTTTTCAAAGTACTGTACCTGCGCCTTGTGGCCATCTTGGTGCCGCCAGTGCTTCTCGAAGGCGCCGCACGCTCATGTGTACATCTACAGCACGATAGAGCAGATTTTCTTGGGGCGGAATGACAGGCAAAGGCACTGGTGTCGGTGCTGCTGATGCACTGGTGGCGCGCTGGTTGTGCAGGCGGAGAGGCAGAGGCACTCAATCAGTTGAGCAATGAAAGTGTAGCCATTCTGTATTTTTAGAACTGAATGAACCAGACCAATCAGAGGCCAAAGATCTTCGAAATCATGCCGCTGATTGGTTGGGTCTGAAAAGTAGTCAGAGCAAAAATAAAAGAGTCAGAAATGTTTGCCAGAAACTCCTGGTTGGTTGCCTGTCGAAGTGTACATGTAACTTGACCGTGGCGCCATTCGCTCCTCGCTCGAGACGTGATTGCTTCCGTCCTGTCCTGACTCGGGCGCTGTGAGCGTGGTCACTCCCACCCATCCACCCGTTACCCGTGTTGACAGCCAACGTTCAATAGCAGACACTTGTCGTCCATGGAACTCAGCGGCCTGAAGCTTCGCGCGAATGCATCGCTCATGCCAAACAACGCCAGCGCGCCACGCCTCCGCAGCACACCGCCAGAGATGCAAGCGCAACATGAGGCCAGCCAGCTACTGTGCTGGGCTTTGAGGCGGATGGTCGCTCGCTCGCTCGCTGTTGCTGGAAAACTCCGCCTGTTCGCTCCAACTGCTTTTCAAAATCCTGCCGGACCTGTTGCCACCACCACCTGGTTGACCGCGAGGACGCCCGTCGCTTCTTTCTGTCATTCCGGAACTCTGTCGCAAGGCAGCAGCAACGCACGCGCTCGTACAAGTGACTAGTAGCTTGTCCGCGGCATGGCGTGCGCGCGGCCGGCCCGCAACACGCTCACGTCCGCGTGCTACGGCGCCTGCGCGTCACCGCTCTGCGTCGTGTACGCGGCCGAGCCGACGGACGCCGCCAGCCGCATCGGCGACGGCAACTACTACTATCAGGGCTGCGCGTTCACCGGCATGGCCACGTGCCAAGCGACCGGCACGTGCGATGTGCAGTGCCTGCAGGCGTCGAACGCGCGCCAGGAAAGCTGGGTGCTCGAAGTCGCGCAGCCGCAAAAGGACAAGCCCGAGACGTCGCTCTTCCTGCGCGTCGAGAACGTCGCGCTTCCACCCACGCTCACCAGCTTGTACGTCACTCGGTGGATCCGGGCGTCGAGTGTGACTGCGAACGTGCCGCTCATGCGCTCTACGTTCTGCTGCGTGCCTCTCAATGGCGCGTTGACAGGAGCATCATCGGCACGACGGAGCTGACGCGGAAGGTGCCGATTTCGTTCGCGGCAGGGGTGTTCAAGGACAGCACAGCGCTCGAACAAGTGTACGTACGCTGACGTGTGTCGTTGCAGCGGCGCTACCTCCACAATCGACTGCTTACGCCAGCGTGTGTGCTTGTGTCCGTGCATCCGCTAGCAACATCTCGGACGTTGCGATCGAGAACATCACGAGCAACATCTTCCCCGCGAGTCTCAAGAGCCTGTGCGCCTCGCTCTTCAGCTCTAGTGATGATCCGGTTCCATCTCTCTCTCTCTCTCTCTCTCTCACACACGCAGCGCACTATTTCTCCCGGTCCCCAACAGAACCATCCAGCGCACGCAGCTGCAGCAGTTCGCCCCGCGCGGCAACCAGCGCTTCTCGGAGCTGCGCGTCCTGTGAGCCCGCCGTCCCTCTCTGCTATCGGGTGTCTCTCTGTGTGCGCTGTGCGCGGCCGCGACTCACACATTCGCTTCACGGACAGGGACCTACGCGACAACGCGCTCACGGAGATCCCGTCGATCGTGTACGAGCTGCGCGCGCTCACGGAGCTCTTCCTCCAGGGTAACCCGATCTCGGACGCGCACGTGACGCCGCCGCAGCTCGCGTTCCTCAAGGCGCTGCCGACGTTCCGCGGGACCCTGCGCCTGAGCAGCGACAGCGCGTGCCAGGACGGGTTCCAGAAGCTCGTGTGGAGCGCGAACCAGACGATCTGCTACGGCGGCGACGACTTCC
Source organism: [Pythium] brassicae (nom. inval.) (assembly GCA_008271595.1). Lineage (NCBI taxonomy): Eukaryota > Oomycota > Peronosporomycetes > Pythiales > Pythiaceae > Globisporangium > [Pythium] brassicae (nom. inval.). Next base: position 98,994 of record SMMQ01003171.1, on the reverse strand, counting down.
TCGGCGCAGACGTCGACTCGAGCGACGCGCGCGGCCAGCTGAACGAGACGTCCACGAACAGTGCGTGGCTCGGATTGCGGCTTGGGCGCTCGGTTCGGGTTCGGCCCCGTCACTCACACGTGCTGTGCTGCTGCTTCCCTCACAGGCTCGGCGTCCTCTGCGTCGGGCGGCAGCCGCTCCGGCGCCGTGCTCATGCTCGTCGCGGTCGCGCTGTTCGTCGTCTCGGCCGTGGTCGCGGGCGTGTTCCTTCTCAAGCGCGCGAAGCGCAAGGCCGCGCGGCCGGCCGCCGCCGCCGACGCCAAGCAGAAGCTCTCGGCGTCGGCGCTGCGCGCCAAGTTCTCGTCTTCCAAGTCCGCGTCGCTGCTGGACGAGCTCTCGGACCCGCTCCAGGGCTCGTTCTTCCGCAAGAACGACACGGTGCGCGAGATCCCGGTGGCGCTCGTGCGCGTGCGCCGCTTCGTGGCCGCGAACGGCGCCGTGCGCGTGTCCGCCGCCGCGTTCAACCGCGCGAGCGTCTTCGTGCTCGAGCTCGAGGTCCAGGGCGACGACGACGCGCGCAACTGCGAGCTCGCGCTCGACGTCGTCCCAGTCGTCTCACGGATGCGCCACCCGCAGCTGCTCGCGGTCCTCGGGCTGCTCTTCCACGACGGCGCCGCGCTCGTGCCGCCCGTGGCGGTCGTGTGCGAGGCCATGCAGCTCGGCACGCTCGAGGCGCACCTCCTGCGCCGGGGCCGCGAGCTCTCGTGGACCAACTTCAAGCTCCGCGCGGCGCTCGACGTCGCCGGCGGGCTCATGTACCTGCACACCAAGCACAAGACCGCGTACGGCGCTCTCAACGGCAAGAGCGTCTTCGTGGACATCGCGAAGGGCTGCAAGCTCAACACACTGCTCGCGAGCCTGCCGTCTGACGTGGCGGTGACGCACGGCGCCTACGACAGCGACGAGGACCCGTCGAGCCGCGGCTTCCTCGCGCCGGAGCTGCTCGTGGGCGGCGGCGGCGGCGCCGGCGCGTCGCGCTTGGCGGCCGACATGTTCGCGTTCGGCGTGCTGCTCGCCCAGCTCGACACGTGCCTCACAGCGGACGAGATGATCCGGAGCTCCTGGCAGAAGCGCGCCAGTGGGCAGCTGCCCCCAGCGGCGCTCCTGTCCGAGGTCGGCGGCGACGGCGGGAGCTCGTCGTCTCGCTTCACGACTGCGAGCAGCGCGTCGGACCTGGACAACGACAGCACGAGCTTGTTCTCCATGTTCCCGTTCACGGAGCAGTGTCCGCTGGTGGTCGCCGAGCTCGCGCGTGCGTGCCTGCAGTACGACCCGTCGCTGCGTCCGAGTGCGTCGTACGTCGTCGCGATGCTGCAGCAGCTCTGCTAGGGCGGGCGTCCTGGACAACGGGCGCCTTCTCTCTCCCTCTCTCTGTCGCTCTCTTCCTGGTCAATGATGGTACGCTCTCTCTTGGACACTTGCTCGTTCACTTGCTTGGCCACTTGCGGGGAGGGGGGAGACCCAAACACGAGGTGGAGAGATCGCTTGCTTGTTTGCCTTCTTATCGCCTGTGTGGGGGCCTCCAGCGCATGAGGCTTGGCACCTGTCAAGGAGCCCACTCCCCCCATACACATCCCACGAACTGCGTCCAGTCGACGCTCTTGCTGGGCCAACTTGCTAGAGAGCCAACGCGTGGGGCTCTCTCCCCGTCTCTCTTGTTCATCTGGAGCACGCTCCGAGCAGCGCCAGCCGCTTAGTCCTCGCGGCGCGGAGACCCCGACGGCGAGCGCTGGTCTCTTCGCGGTGCCGGCGAGAACGACCGAGAGCGCGAACGCGAGCGCGACGCCGACCGCGCAGCCGGCGAGCGGGCCGGCGACGGGGACGGGGACCCGCGACGGGGCGAGTTCGCAGCAGGGGAGCGCGAGCGGCGCGGCGAGCGCGAACGCGACGGCGAACGGCGGGGCGACCGCGAACCGCGCGGCGGGGGCGAGCGACGCGGCGAGCGGGAGCGCCCCCGCGCCGGCGACCGACCGCGCGAGCCCGAGCGCGACTTGACCGGCGAGCGCGAGCGCGAGTTGCGGCGCGCGGGACGGCGTTCACGGGAGCGCGAGCGCCCGCCGCTTCGCCGGCTGCCAGTACTGCGGCCGCGGGAGCCCGAGCGCGAGCGGCTGCTCTTGCGGTCTCTGGAGAGCGCACCCGCCCAGTGGAGGCAACAGTGCGTCGCGTGTCAGAACAGAATGGGGGGCGTCCAGTGGGGAGCGTCGCCTCCTTGTCCACACACACACACTAGCGCACAGAGACGCACTTTTCACGGTCGCGCATCTGGTCCGTGGTCTTGCGGCGCTCCTGCGCGAACACGACGCGCACCTCGCGGCCATCAATGCGCACGCCGTCGAGTCCCTGGCGGGCGTCGTTCGCGTCGCGCTCGGTCTTGAACTCGACGAAAGCGAAGCCCTTCGGCTCCCTACAGACAACCACCAGAGACAAACAAGATGAGATCCTCAGACGCCCACTCCTTCTCCCGTTCAGCAGGAAGGAAGCAGAGCGCGTCGCCGCACCGCGTGTAAAAATCCTTGGGGATGTACACGTCGCGCACGTCGCCGAAGCGCTCGAACTCCTT
>SMMQ01003171.1:55708-70707 GCA_008271595.1 [Pythium] brassicae (nom. inval.) | reverse complement strand
CGGGGGGGGGGGGGGGGGGGGGGGGGCACTCTCAACGAAGATCCTACGGTTCGCTTCTCTCTGAGGACTCAGATGCGCAGCACGTACGCGAGGTTCGTCGCGAGCTCCTTCTCCTCCTTCGACGGGTCTTCGTCGGCCAACGCGAACTGGCGGTGGAAGAGTACGAGCACGACTGCGATCGTCGCGACGACGAAGACCCCGCACGAGATGATGATCACGGCCGTGTGGCTCCCACCGCCGCCGCCGCTCTTGCTGCTCGTGGCGCGGTCGGCCCCCGGGACGTAGTTGGACGGCAAGCAGACCCTGCACGCTGCGCCGGTGCAAAGGTCGAGCCCGAGCCCCGCCGACGGCGACGTCGCGGGCAAGCTCGCCGTCGCGGCGCTGTCGACGCAGACCGTGCTCGGCATGCGCAGGAACAGCCGGCTCGAGAGCGCGGCCGGGAGGTTCGAGATCGTCACGGACGACGACAGGTACTGCTGGTTGTGGAGGATGTTCGAGGCTTCGATCAGGGGCTCCGACGAGCCGCTTTTCGCCTGCAGGCTCGCGAGAGCGGCGTCCGACAGAGCGGAAGTGAAGGCGAGCGCCGCGATCTCGCGTGGTTTGCAGATCGCGCCGACGTACGCGAGCAGCGCCGCGACTTGCTTGGCGGCGGACTCTCCAGCGTCCCCGTCGTTCCAGGATGCGTTCCACTCGGCGACGCCGAGGCACGCGGAGGCGGCGTCACTGCTGTCGTCGTCCGGTGCAGCAGCCTGGAATCGGGCCCACCGAAACGGGACGCGCTGCTTGCAACGAGTGGTTGCACCGCTACACATTAGCCACTCGCCCTGGGGACAATGAATGGAGTGTTTCGCAGCCGGCGGCTCATGAACGCACCTCGTGGAAGCTACCCTCTTGCACAAGCGTCCAGCGTTCGCGCTGGTACAGGATCGTCTCGCTGTCAGTGGAGCCGTAGCCTTCTTCGGCGAGCTGCAGCTGCGCCACCGAGCGGCCGAGCGTGAGGTCGCCAATCAGAACAAAGTCGTTCGCTGCATTCAGCGCCGCCAGCACAGCGTCGAGCGTCCGGTTGGCGCTCGAGCCGTTGGTCGCGGCGGCAGGCACAGATGACAGGGCCGGTGCGGAGAAGGACGCGAACAGCGAGAGCCTCGAGGCCTCGCGGGTCCTGTTCGCAAGCCCGAGCTGCAGCCGCGCCAGCAGCAGAACGAGGAGGCACTGAAGCCGAATTCGGAGCGGAACCATCGTGCGGATGCAGAATGTGCTTGATGGGAGGCAAGTCGCAAAGTGAGCACCACCACGTGAACACCCCGGACCGTTTCGATTGTCCGACTCCATGAAGCCGGTGCTCCGCTTGGAAAACTTCCATGCAATGGCAGGATCCTCTAAACTTTCCGAGACTGCTGATACATCAGTAGCACCGCCGTCTCCGACCACGCAGCCACCAATCGCGTCACTCACGAAGCGTTCGTAGGGCGCTCGCTTGCAAAGAAGACAAATAAGGCAAGCACACAATAGTTGATGCCAGGCCAAGATGCTGCGTCTTGACATGTGCGGTTCAACGTGGACGGGCAATCCAATCTTCTGTGCGAAACGACACACACCCAGAACTTCTACATTTTGGCCACTCCCAGCAGAGCTCTGTTCTTTTTTGCCAATCAATTTATCCATACTTGTCAGCAGCATTAATTTTAAAATACCGGTATGCTCTATCAGAGACTGAGGAACTGGCGGGCTTTTTTCCGATTTCAAATTTGTTCACTTGCACTTTGTATGCCTCCGCCGTCTGGAGCCCTTTTCACAAACGCAAACACAGCACGGGAAGGAAGGAGCAATGGCTGCTGTGTTGGTGCGTCCGACGACCGTCGCCCACGTCGTCATGCGCGTGCAGCGAGATGGAGAGACTAACAAAGAGCCCCCTCTGATTCCCTCGCTCTCTACACACAGGATATGGACGAGCTGGAGGCGCTGATGCCACGGACAAAGTGCGTTGAGTCGCGACGACCTGTCCGTTTGGTGAGTGGTGCTGCTGATATGTGTGTCCGTCCTAACGCCTACGTGCTGCGGATTTTGGTAAAGGGCGGCGAACGACCGCGCGCAAGTAGACGCGCACAGTCTGCAGCAGTACATGGAGGCGTCCAAGGTACCGTGACTTGTTGGTCGGGAGGCTAGGAGCCAAGCGAACGTGTTGTGTGCTGACGCTTCTGTGTGTCTCTCGTGGCCGCCACTACAGGTAGGAACGCCGAACATGATTTCCAAGTGAGTGCACACCGTTGTCATTCGGCTCGTGCTTCGTACCTTCGCGGGCGAGGCGCACGACACTCACGACGCCTGTGCCGCTCATCTGTGCGCGCGCGTGTTACAGGCGCTCGTCCGTGATGGTGCGCGGCGACGTGCGGAAAGACGACCAGGGCTTTGAAGACATCGACGAGTTTTGGGCCGACGACGACGACTTTGACCCGAAGGATGACGACGACGACGACGACGACGACGAGCGTACGTGTTGCCAATAGCTCCCAGCTCTCTCGATCCGCTGAGCTGACGACGACGTGGAGGGGATTGCGCATCTCTCTCTCTCTCTCTCTCTCTCTCTCTCTCTCATTCTCATTTTCATTGTATGCGACAGCCAGCGTAGTGGATCGTGACCTGTCGGCGAACTTGTCGACGGGCTCCCTGACGAGCGAGCGCCGGGTGCGAATGAGCGCCGCGCCGAACAACGACGTTGACGTTGACAACGACTTTGAGTTTGGCAACGACGGCTACCAGTCGACCGACACGATGGACCTGGACGACGACCCCGACATAGCGCAGCCGCTTTCCTCGAAGAAGTCGAAGGAGAGCAGCAGCCTCAAGACGACTCGACGCAACAAGCCGAGTCCCGCGCAGGCACCGGCGACGCCTGTGCGCTCTTCGACCGCAGCCGCGCGCCCCCAGTACTCGAAGCGCAGCACGGCGTCGTCGCCGGCGCCGAGCCACGACTTCAACACGAGCATGTCGTTCGACACGGGTTCGGCGATGAAGGCGATCCCGATCCCGTCGAAGCGCGACAACCACGACCTCGAGTCGGTGCGGCAATTGATTGCGCGGAAGTCGCTCCAGCCGAAGTCGCCGCTGCGAGCACCGCGGTCCCGCGACAACAGCCCGCTCCAGTCGGACGGGAAGCGCAAGCGCGGCCTGTTCGGCGCCGAAAACGACGGCTTCCTGGGCGCCAGCAGCAGTCCGTTCTCCCCGGGCGTCTCGCCGCTGTCGAATGGTGGGTCTCTCTCTCTTTAACTCTGCTGCTTGGTAGCGTCCTCCCTTGATCGGTTCTGGTGGTCTGAAAGGCGTTGCTCTCCATTGTGCTTGTGTGCGATGCGGCGGCTGCTCGAGAGCAGCGAGCGCGCGCGGTCTCGACGTGGCGCCGTTCTCCGCCGAGCAACCTGCGGATGGTGCCGGGTCGTCGTCGTCGATCAAAGTCAAGAAGAAGCTGTTTAAGATGGGCGACCGGCTCGGGAAGGAGCAGTCAGCGAAGGCGAGCAAGGGTCGAGCGGCCGCGAAGGCCCCGCGCAAAGCACCCGCGAAGCAATCGAAAAAGGCTGCGAAGCGCGCAGCAGCAGCAGCAGGGGCCGACGAGTCGGCCGACCAGCAAACCGACAATGACAAGTCGTTCACCGCGAACACGAGCGACGAGGACAACGACAACGACGGCGACAGTGACTACAAAGCCGAGAAGTCCACGAAAGCGCGCGGCCGCCACTCGAGCGCGCACGCGCGCGACATGTTTGACGACACGAGCGACGACGACGGCGACGACGCCGCGGGCGTGCGGCGCTCCAAGCGGCGGCGGTTCAAGCCGCTCGCGTGGTACAAGGGCGAGCACTACGTCTACGAGCGGCGCGAGTCCGGCGTGGGGCTCGTGATCCCGACCGTCGCGGGCATCGAGCGCGTGGGCACGACGACGCCGACGAAGACCGCGCGCACGTACACGAAGCGCGCAGGCGCGGCGCTCAAGTCGCGCGCGAAGGCGCTCCCGCGGTCCCAGCTGCCCAAGGGCCTGCGGTACGAGACGGGCGAGTGGGCCAACCTCTACGACACGGTGGCGGGCTGCGTGAACCGGATGAACGTGATCTGCCGCGCGAGCGAGATCGAGCACCGCGAGCTGCCGAGCGTCGAGGGCGAGCGCCCGGGCTTTGCCGGCCAGAGCTTCAACCTGCGCAGCTCGCACCCGTTCTCGCGCTGGATCTGCGGCCGCCTCGGGCTCCCGCCGGGTGCTGCAAAGGAGGCCGAGAGCGTGGGCGACGCTGTGCAGGTGTTCTACGTCACGAGCTGCCAGCCCGGCGCGGTCGAGGTCTCTTTCGGGCCCGTGACGGACGAGTACTTTGATACGGGCAATGCGACGCGGTTCCTGTTGAACCCGGGCGACGAGTTCTACGTGCCGTCGCGCAACGCGTACTACCTGAAAAACTACTCGGGCTCGACCGCGTGCGAGCTGCACTTTACGATCATGAAGCCCGACCTGCCTGCGATAGTCGTGACGGCACCGTCTGCCGCTGCAAACTCCTCGAGTGCCGCAGGCGCGAGCGACAGCGGGTCGCCGGACTTTCGCCCAAGAGCAGCAGACGCGAACGTGAACGTGCGGAGAGCCAAGAAGCAGAAGCGCCTCAAGCCGTGAAGAGAGAGAGAGAGAGAGAACGAGAGAGAACGAGAACGAGAGAGAGAGAGAGAGAGAGAAGCTGTTGAGAGGCGGAGTAACCTGTCGTCATCGGACACTCCATGGATCATTCATTGCACCACCACGCGCGAACGTGCCGAGAGCCCCGATGCCAACGTAGAGAGAGCGTCCGAGTCGCCCCAGCTGTCTGCTCAGGCGCTTGCGAACGTCTTTTCTCGCTGGCTGACGACTGATCGATCGACCACCGCGGCTGTTCGTGCACCACACACGTGTGTGTACAGACCACGAGCGCACCACCAAGCCCCTCGCTTGCTCGAGATCCTTCTTGTCGTCTGCGCGCGTGATGACCAGCGCCACTTGGGTCAACTTCCGTCACGACTTTCGTGTGTCACACACAAGAAACAGGTTTGTTGAACCCAAAAAGCCCAGTGTATTCATTTCTACGCGGGCGAATAAATGGAGGGAGGTCGACCTCCCGAGCTGCGTCACGTCGCGTGTGCTGTGGCGTCCCAGCGGTCGCTTGCTCGCTTGCCGTGTGTGTCGTACTGGTACATCGTCTTCTATCTATGAGGTCTGGAGCGAGCGGCGAGCGGCGAACCTGCAGCTGCTGTGTGTGTCTCTCTCAGCCCCGCGGCGTCAGTTCGCCGCTCCGCACCGCAGCTCCTGCAGCTGCGAGCGCGTGAGCCGGAGGTCGAGGTTCGCGCCCCAGCCGCACATCTGCTCGAACGAGTCGTGCGTCAGCTCCACCTGCTGCACAATCTCCTCCGAGCTCGGGTGCTCCACGAACTTGAGCGTCTTCGCGAACGTGAACGGCACGTGCCCGACCGCCGAGTGGCACGCGTCGCGCTCCGCCATCGAGTCGCCCACCGACACGAAGTTGTAGTAGACGGCCGGCTCGCTACCGCCCGCAGCCTTCGCGTCGCTCTGCTGCATGAAGCACTTGCGCGCAATGAGCTGCATCACCTCGTGCTTCCACGAGTTCGAGTCGCCGCCGGCGCCGAACGTTTGCTCGTACCAGCTGCGCGCCGACACGATGTGGATGTCCGAAAGCTCGAGCAGTTGCTGCACGCTTGGCAGGTAAAGCGCGCACGACATCTCGACCCAGCCGTACTCGGCCGCGGTCACGACGAACACGGGGCCATACGACACGGCCTTCTTCAGTAGCCGCACGACGTTCGCCTCGATGAGCGCCAGCATGCGGCGCTGCTCGCGCGTTGCCATGATCTGGTGCCCGCGGTACTTGGGCAGCAGGTTCTCCGCATGCAGCCACGAGCTCGGGCAGAGTGTGTCGTCCCAGTCGAACACCACGACTGTGCGCTCGCGCACGGACGCCGAGACGCCACCGCCGAGGGCCGCGCTCTTTCCGCATGTCGCAGTGCCGGAAGCAGCCACCGCCGCGCGCTTGCGCTCGAGGAGCTGCTGCTGCTGCTGCTGGCGCAGGTGGTGCTGGCGCAGCGCCGCGTCGTCCAAAAAGGCGCGCTCACTGGGCGCGCGCATCGTGTCGACTGTCGAGAAAGCCATCCTGTGTGGTGTATGTGTGTGTGTGTATGACCGAAAGCAGCAGTCGCGTTCGGTTGGACTTGGACGGCGCGCTGGGTGACGACGACGGCGGCGATCAGGGACGCGAGCGCACAGGCTCGTGGGAGTGTTTCGCTGCGGTTTTGCGGACTTTTTGCCAAGTGAACGGCTCGAGCCATTGCTCACTCGAGCAAAAAAGCAAAGGAGGGAGGGACGGCAACACCCCTCCCGACCACACCAGAGACACACCAGACGTGCGCGTAGAACCAGTGCACTGACGAGAGCAGCAACAATCACTAGCTGGAGATACAACTGGTATTTCATAAATAACGCGGCAAACGCAGTGAATTCACCAAACATAGTGAAAAATATGTGTAACGATAGGCAACTGCTCGCTGAGAAAGGAAAAGCAAACACTCTGAGAGATTTCCACCAATCAGCGAAGTCGACAAGTTTCTGGCGTGCGTGGAAAAGTGTGAGGAGCAAATGGATACTGTACGAAACGAAAAGTCGTCGTTCGTTTTTAACGTATCCTCGCCACAACACAAAACCAGCGTATCGAATGGCGGGGTGGGTGCCGCAGGTGGCGAGGATACTTGCTGGTTGGCGCAAATCGGACGCTGCAACGGTGGCGCCAAGGTGGCTCCAAACCTGCATGGTTGCTTGACACCATCATCATGGCCAAGAGGCCAAGAGAATCCAGCCATCATAGTCGTTGGAATCCGTTTTGAAATCAATTGTGAATTTCAACAACTGCGGCGGTTTCAGAAACGCACGCAAAATGGAAGAGGCTATCTGCAGTGTCTCGTGCGAGTCCCAACTGCAGTCAGCGAAAATATTCGCAACCTCAATGGATGCGAACCAGACACTGGTCGTAGCCAAATGGCACTCTTCAAAGTCCGACGAGAGGTGGACCAATTATCTCGCTTTCGCGCTCCGCGCTCACAAACTGTGCGCACAAAGCATCAAAGCGCAGCATGGGATCATCGCAGACATGGATGCTGTACCAAGATGAAAATGCCCGCAAGACTCGCAGAAGAGAAGCCACGTTCGTTGTTGTGGTTGGTTTTGTGTGTGGGGTGGGGTGGCGGGGCATGTGCTGTGTGGACCAAGTGTCGCTGCTTTTGTTGCGCATTGCGAGAAACACAATAGCAAAACTGTGATCAAGTATGCCAGGATTTAGAATGTCATACTGAACTCAAGATAATGGGTTTTATGTGAAAGTTGGGAGACTTGTGTGCAGTTAAGAATATATAGAGTTCAGTATGCCTAATAAAAACGTTGCTTGACTTGGGTTTTTAGAACTGACAAAGACTTGCGGCATTTTTTGTGCCTGTCTTTCTGCATCAAGATGGCTCCAATTTTTTGAAAAAATTGCTCAGCGATCACAAATGTTCGATAAAGTTGTGCACTAAGCGCTTCTTGCTTCGAGTCGTTTCACAAGTGAACTGGAGCGGGATCTCGTCAGATTCAGCCCTCTCATGCAGCATGAGATTCCGCATTATTCGCTTTGCGAGGCTCGCCGTGATATTTTCGACAGAATGTTTTCGGATTTTGAGATCGCGAAATCGGTTTGAATCGGAAACCATGTTAGCGATACCTGTCCGTTCGAGTGCGACAGCACACATGCACGCCGTTCGACAGCCTCGAGCTTTGAGCAACGTGCGTGATGGCAACCAGTGACTGAACTTGCGTCGGAGTCACGCGCATCTCCTGCTTGCCATGCCGTGTTTGAGGCCATCACACAGTCGATCAGCATCGGATTGGCCTGCATTTGATGCGTTTTCACAAAGTGTTGGACCTACGTTCACTTTCTACAGTAACTACTGTACTTTGTTATTATTTACATCAATGATCAAGTTCTAATAGCGGCCTGTCATAAAATCGAGGGGAGCACGACAACACGCTTGTGTCACACCCATATCGTCACCAGCTCCTCGTGAGCGTAGCGCTCGTCGCAGTCGTCATCTTCGCGCGCTTGTGTCTCGTGTGTTGAGAAGAGAGCAGCCTTCCCCTCCCTCTTCCTCATACTGCTCGCTTCTCCCTCCCCGCCCCCCTCGCCATGTCCCGCTCCAAGCGCGCGGGGGCCGCCGCCCGGCAGGTCTTTGGTGACGAGCGCACGGTCGTGGGCGTGGATGATCTCGTGCTGCTGAGCGCCGTGAGCGAGAGCGCGATCCTCGAGAACCTCAAGATGCGCCACGCCGCTGACGTCATCTACGCGTACATCGGGCACGTGCTCGTGGTCGTGAACCCGTACAAGTGGCTCGACATCTACGACGAGGCGAGCATGCGCGCGTACACGCACAAGGCGCGTATCGACGTGCCGCCACACGTGTTCGCGACCGCCGAGGAGGCGTATCGCTCGATGCTGAGCGAGGAGGACAACCAGTGCGTGATCATCAGCGGTGAGAGCGGCGCCGGCAAGACCGAGGCCTCGAAGCAGATCCAGAACTACATCGCGGGCGTGAGCGGCAGCGGCGCGGGCGTGGACAAGGTCAAGCGCACATTCCTCGAGAGCAACCCGCTGCTCGAGGCGTTCGGTAACGCCAAGACACTGCGCAACAACAACTCGAGCCGCTTCGGCAAGTACTTTGAGCTGCTCTTCGACCCGGCGGGGCGGCCCCAGGGCGGCAAGGTCACGAACTACCTGCTCGAAAAGTCCCGGGTCGTGCGGCCGGGCAAGGGCGAGCGCAACTTCCACATCTTCTACCAGCTCCTCGCGGGGCTCCCGGCGACCGCGCGCGCGAAGCTCCAGCTCGACCGCGCGGACCGCTTCGAGTACCTCCGCGCGAGCGGCTGCTACGCGGTCGACGACGTTGACGACGCGGCCGAGTTCGAGGATACGATGGCCGCGATGCAGCACGTGGGCATCAAGCGCAAGCAGATCGAGCTCGTGCTGCAGACCGTCGCGGCCGTGCTGCACCTGGGCAACGTCCAGTTTGAGTCGCAGGGCGTCGGCGACGCCGAGGGCGCGCGCGTGCGCGACCGGCAGCCGCTCGAGACCGCGTGCGAGCTGCTCGGGCTGAGCGCCGAGCGGCTCGAGCACGCACTGTGCTACAAGCTGCTGCAGACGATGGCCCCGGGCGGGAAGGTCGAGTCGTACGAGGTGCCGCAGAACCCGAGCCAGGCGCAGGCGCAGCGCGACTCGCTCGCCAAGGCCGTGTACGACCGGCTCTTTGACTTCCTCGTCGAGCGCATCAATCACGCGCTCGACGTGGACAAGAAGGCTGAGAAGAGCGGCGACGCGTTCGCGCTGAGCGAGGCCGAGATGGCCAAGATCGGGATCCTCGACATCTACGGCTTTGAGGTCTTTGACAAGAACGGCTTTGAGCAGTTCTGCATCAACTACGTGAACGAAAAGCTCCAGCAAATCTTCATCGAGCTCACGCTCAAGAGCGAGCAGGACGAGTACGCGCGCGAGGGCATCGCGTGGACGCCGATCCCGTTCTTCGACAACAAGGTCGTGTGCGACCTGATCGAGGCCAAGCGCCCGGCGCCCGGGCTCTTCCTCGTGCTCGACGACACGGTGCGGACGATGCACTCGCGCCAGGGCGACGCGGTGGACGCGACATTCCTCGAGAAGGCCGCGAGCCTCCACGGGGCCCATGCGCACTTCTCCAAGCGCGGCCGCACGTTCGAGATCAAGCACTACGCAGGCGACGTGCAATACAGCGTCGACGGCTTCGGCGACGCGAACCGGGACTTTCTGAGCAAGGACATTGCGCTGATCGTGGGCGAGAGCGCGAACAAGCTCGTGCGCTACATCTTCCCGGAGGAGGTCGACCTCACCGACAAGCGCATCCCGCACACCGCGGGCTACCGCATCCGCACGCAGTGCGAGGCGCTCGTGGCCGCGCTCATGGACTGCACGCCGCACTACGTCCGGTGCATCAAGTCGAACGACCAGAAGCAGCCGAACAAGCTCGACGACCGCCGCGTCGTGCACCAGATCAAGTACCTCGGGCTGCTCGAGAACGTCAAGGTGCGCCGCGCCGGGTACGCGTACCGCGGCGACTACGGGCGCTTCGTGGACCGCTTCCGGCTGCTCTCGAAGGAGACGTACCCGGCGTTCCGCGGCTCGGACAAGAAGGGCGCGCAGGCAATCCTGCGCAGCGCGGCCAAGGCGCTGCTACAGCTCGAGCGCGAGGTGCAGTTCGGCAAGTCGATGGTATTCATCCAGACGCCGGAGACGTTCTTCGCGCTCGAGAAGCTGCGCGAGCACCGCATCGGGTCCTTTGCGGCGCGCATCCAGAAGGCCTGGAAGCGCTACCACGGCCGGCGCCACCTGCTGCAACTCAGCCACGACATCACCAAGCTGTACGCGGCGAACAGCAAGCAGCGCCAGCGCGTGAGCATCTACCGGCCCTTCGACGCGGTCTACTTGCGCGACGACGCGGTGCACGACGCGGTGATGGCCATCATTCGCCACTATGGGGACTCGGAGAAGATCGTATTCCTCGACGCGGTCGAGAAGGCCTGTCCGGCGGCGGCGTCGACGCTGACGGCTGCCGGAACGACCAACGGCGGCCCAGCGGCCGACGCGGCGCCGCTCACGCTCCAAGAGCGGGTGCTGGTCATCACCGACAGCTTCCTGTACTTGATGGAGAAGCGGCACTGGCGGCCGGCGGTCGTCGACCCCAAGAGCACGTTCGAGCCGCCGCTTGTGTACTTGCGCCGCCGGCTGCCGCTCGGAGCGGTCGAGGAAATCAGCATGAGCACGCTCGCAGACCCGTACCTGGTGTTGCGCGTGCGCCAGGAGCCGCTGGCGGCCGAGCCGGACCGGAGCCACTGGGTCGACGACAAGCAGGCGGTCGTGTGCATGGCGACCGGCAAGAAGTTTGGGCTCTTCAACCGGCGCCACCACTGCCGCTACACGGGCCGGATCTACTGCAGCGACGTGTGCCGGATGCTCGAGCCCGTACCCGACCGCGGCTTCTACTCGCCCGTGCGGGTGTACGACAAGGTCATCGGGCTCTTCTCGACTGAGCTGCCGGAGGACCAGCTCCTGGCCTCGGAGAAGAAGACGGAGATCGCGGTGACGCTCGTCGACGCGATCCGCGCCGCGACCAAGGCGGTGATCCCAATCACGTTCAGCGACTCGGTCCGGCTGCGCACGGCGCCGAACGCGGCGCTGTCGCGGTCGCCAACGCAGCAGCTCCAGTTTGTCGCGGCCGCGCACGACGCGATTACGGGCGACCGGCTCAACGTGCAACTCCTCGTCGCGTCGGGCGTGCCGGACGAGTACATCCGCAAGCGCCGGAAGCGCGAGAAGGCGCGCCGCAAGAAGCTCGAGCGCCAGCGCGAGGAGGAGCTCGCACTCCGCGCGCAGCGCCAGGCCGCGCGCGAGCGCGAGCGCGAGGCTGAGCGGGTGCGCCGCGTCGCGGAGAAGAAGGCTAAGAAGCAGGCCGAGAAGGACGCGCGCCGGCAGGCCGGCGCCCCGCGGCGGACGTCGTCGAAGGGGGCCATGGACCAAGCGCGCAAGTTCGGCGAGGCGGCGCAGGGACCCAGCGCGGGCGCCGCGGCGCTGAACGGTCCGCAGTTCGGCGGCGCCAACAACGAGCTGGCGGCGGCGCTCGCGAGACGACGAGGCGACAAATGAGGGCCCGCTGAGGCTGAACCCGTGAGCGGAACGCTCGAGGTGATTGAAGCAAAGGCTGCGAGAGCTCAGCAGTGATGAGAGAGAGGGAACATGGTACTGAGACACTTTCAAAGAAGTACAGCGGGTGTAGATACGACACGAGAGAGCGTCGAGTGGGTGGGTGAGGCTCACGGCTCAGTAGTCGACAGAGAGCGAGGGGAGCTGGCTGAGGTGCTCGATGCCCGCGCCCGTGAGCTTCGTGCAGTACCAGAGGTTGATCGACGTGAGGTTTACAAGCGCGGTCAGGCGCTTGAGCCCGTCGTCGGTGACTTGGCCGCACTCGGCGAGGTTGAGCGACGTCAGCGACGCCACCGTGGCGATCGTCGCCAAGCCGGCGTCCGAGATCAGGCCGCAGTTGCCGAGGTCGAGCGACTTGAGGCTCGGCATGCGCGTGAACGCCTGCAGGCTCGCGTCGGTGAGCCGCGAGCAGCTCGCGAGGTCGATAGACTGGAGCCTCGTGAGCGGCGCGAGGCGCAGGATGCCGTCATCGGTCACCTTGTTGCAGTACCACAGCACGAGTGTTTCGAGCGCCGTGAACTTACCAATCACGGCCAGGCTCCTGTTCGTGAGCAGCCGGCAGTTGGCCAGGTTAAGCGACCGCAGCTTCGTCAGGCCCGCGATGTACGAGATGCCGACGTCGTCCACGTGGTTGCACCGCATCAGGTTGAGGTTCGTGAGGCTCGTGAGCTGGCCGAGCCCGAGCAGTGCCGGGTTGCCCACCTGCCGGCAGTTGGCGAGGTCCACGATCACGAGCGAGCTGATCTGCGCAAGCGCCGCGATGCCTTCGTCGCGGACCCCGGAGCAGCCGCCGAGGTAGACCGACCGGAGGCGCGGCAGCTTGGCCAGATCGCGCAGCCCCTCATCGGTCACCTGGTAGCAGCTCACGAGGTCGAGCGACGTGAGGTTCGGGAGCTTCGCGATCGACCGGAGCGCAGCGTCCGTCACCTTGCCGCACTTCATGGCGTTCAGGAACCGCAGCTTCGACAGCCCCTCGAGGTGCGCGAACGTCCGGTCGCCGATCTCGCTGCAGTACCACAGGTTGCACGACGCCAGGCTTGTGAAGCTGCTGAGCACCTCCGTGCCGTGGTCCGTGAGGTTGTAGCAGCCCGCGACGTCGAGCGTGACGAGGCTCGTGAGTGGAGCGAGCGCGCGCAGCCCGTTGTCCGTCACCTCCCCGACGTTCGCGATCTCGAGGTGCCGCAGGTTGATGAGGGCCTGGAGCGCGCTGACCCCGACGTCCGTGAGCTGACTGCAGTTCGAGAGGTTGAGATTCGTGAGCGACGTCATGCCCGCGAGCGCGCAGATCCCGGCGTCCGTGAGCTGGCCCTGGTTGCAGTACCACAGGTTGAGCGTGCGGAGGCTCGGCAGGTTCGCGAGCTGCCGGATGCCCGCATCGCCGATGCGTCTGCAGCCGCGCAGACTCAGGTTGTCGAGCTTGGGCAGCTCGGCGATCGCGGCGACGCTTGCGTCTGTTAGCTCTGTGCAGTACCCGAGGTTGAGCGACGTCAGGTTCGGGTTCGAGCGCACCAGCTGCACGACGCCGGCGTCCGTGACCTGGTGGCAGCCTTTCAGCGCGACGGACCGCAGCGACAGGAGCTCGGCCAGCAGCACCACGGAAGCGTCGGTGAGGTTGGCGCAGCCCGTGAAGACGACCTCGACGAGTGCCGGGAAGAGCTGCGGGAGCTGCACGAAGTGCTCGTCCTGCAGCAAGCGGCGCGCCGGGATGAATGACAGCACTCTCGTCTCGAGCCCAAAGTCTGCGCCGAGCGCCTTGTTCGTCAGCATCACGCGGTAGATCTCGTCCACCGTCAGGAACCGCGCGATGAGGTGGTGCACTGGCGCCAACTGCACGATGATTTGCGAGACGGCTCTCTTGTCCGCCGACTGGACGCTGACGTCTTGCAAGAGATGCTCGGCCGTCATTGCCTCCGCTGCGCTGCGAGTCTCCGTGACGCTGTTGCCGTCGGAGTCGACAGGGGTCGAGGTCTGCGTAGTTGCTGCGTCGGCAGCACCCGCGCTGGCAGCTCTCGCCACCTGCCGCCAGTGGTGAAACATCTTCTTGCGCCGCATGTACGCGAGGCGGTCGTAGACGCAGACGCAGCAGTCGCTCAGGTCCATTCGGAGCCCGTCGTGCTCAAGCGCTTCCTGGAACCCGCTCGCCCGCGCCTCGGTGTCGCACACGCACGACGAGCAAATGGCGTCCAGCTCCTCCATCGTGAAGAGCGGAGCGCTTGAAGCAGCCATCTTTCACTCAAGTGCGTCTACTAAAGCACTACCGACCGCGCGACCAACTCGACAGGCAGCAGCTCTGCAAGTGTGTTCGTGAAGGGCGAAGCGGTAGGCTGAGTCGCTCAGTTGACTGTGCACTGGTTCGTGGAGGAGCGTCTCGTCCTCCGCTGGTCAGGACACGCTGCTGGGCAGCAAGTGGAAAGCGGTGGACAGGCATCGACATCTGGATCCCAAACAGCTGGAGCCGCGTGGACTGTGCTTTCGAGGCAAGCTGACCGCCAGTCAGCACCACGAGTCTCCTCTATCGCTCGCACTCTCCTGCTCTTCAGCGGTATCAGAGGCGAAGGAGGCAGAGCCCCGCCCCTCAGACATGGCGTTTCGGCAATCAATTCTGAGTTTGGAACTCACGAGCACAAGTGCGAGTGTTGAGAGAGAGCACGAGCCCCACCAAGGCGAATCGGACAGGTTGGAGCGCTGCACAAGTGCAAACTCGAGGCGACGCGGAGAGCGAGCGTTCATAAACTCATGGGGAGTCTTTGCCTGACGAGATTAACCGACAGCGCTTTGGAGGTTGTTACGTTGATGCCTTCACGAAGTGAAGCGACGAGTGGAAGACTGAGGAGCAAGTGGACCGCGTCGCGTGCAGACACCAGACGTGCTCAAACGCACACATTTGGAGGGAGCGTCTGACTGACTTCTGATGCTGATGCAACGGAATGGATACACATTGTCTCTTGATTTTTGTAAGGTCGGACGGAATGACCGTCACTTTAGTGAGTGCGGGTATGTGGAGCGCCATGTGAACTCCACGCTGGGGCGCAGTGTAGGTCCACTCTGTTTCGACGAACTTTCGCACCGGTTCATGTCCTGCAAAGTACGAGTCCACAGCCTTGCACAAAGTGGGCATACTGAGCGCAAGTGAAGCACTTCTGCGGGTTTGCAGCCAACGAACGCCTTCGCTTCGGTCAGTCA
>SMMQ01003171.1:36249-48656 GCA_008271595.1 [Pythium] brassicae (nom. inval.) | reverse complement strand
GGGGGGGGGGGGGGGGGGGGGGCTTGGCACGTGGGCCACCTCGGGATCGGGGAGAGCCTGGGAGTCGGTCGTGCGGGGACTCGGAGCTGAACGCAGTCTCTGTGTATGTGGTGATCGTAATGGCAGGTGAGAACAAGGCGGACGGGATCCCCGAGGGCGAAGCACCGATCCAGAACACGTACACCTTCTGGTACATCAAGCGCAACGCGGGCAACAAGGCGGTGCGTCCCCCGTTTTGCCCCAACTGTTTGCTGGTGGCGACTGGCGCTCCTTTGTGCGATCTGATGGGCTGTGAGCTGCCGGTTGCTGCAGGAGAGCTACGAGAAGAGCATCAAGGAGCTCGGGGAGTTCAAGACGGTGCGGCTCGGCTGGCGTGACAACCCCCGCGGTGGCGCAGGGCAGCGTCGAGGCTCAGCGTCGTGCTCTTGTGCTGTGTGCGTGGTCGGTACCGGCGCCAGGTGCAAGGCTTCTGGCGCATGTACAACCACATGATGCGGCCGAACGACCTCCCGAACACCATGGACTACCACTTGTTCAAGACCGGGATCAAGCCGATGTGGGAGGTGCGTTGCAGCCGCCCCGCGTTGTGTTGGCAGTGCCAGAGCCACTGCTGACTGACGCCCGCGAGTGCGCTTTCGTGTGGGCTGCAGGACAATGCGAACCGGCGAGGCGGCAAGTGGATGGTTCGCCTGCGCAAGGGCATCGCATCGCGCTACTGGGAGGATCTGGTGCGCCCGGCTGCGCTGCGTGGACGCTCTGTGGTGGTGTCTCGGTCGCCGCTGCCGTGCTGACGCTTAGCAACCCGGCGGCGGCAGGTGCTGGGGATCATCGGCGAGCAGTTTGACGTCGGCAACGAGATCTGCGGCGCCGTCATCTCGGTGCGCTACAACGAGGACATCATCTCGCTCTGGAACCGGAACGCCGACAACAGTGAAGCGCTCCGGACGATCCGGTGCGCCAAATCGCCTTGCGTTGGTCCCTGGCGTGCGCCTCCGCTCGCGGTCTCACGCTGTCGTTGTCTGCTTGTCTGTCTCTCGCTCTTTCTCTCTGTGTTGACGCCGCTCAGCGACAAGATGCAGGAGGTGCTGAACCTGCCGCACTTCGTCTCGCTCGAGTACAAGCGCCACGACGCGTCGCTCACGGACAACTCGAGCTTCCGCAACACGACGCTCTGGCGCTCGGACAGCGGCAAAGTGGCGGGCGACGGCGGCAGCGCGAGCCGCGAGGGGCAGCGCAGCAGCGGCCACCGGTCGTCGGGCACCGCAGGCGCGAACCAGAAGGACGCGGTCCACCGAGGAGGCGAGCGCGGTGAACGTAGTGAACGCGCTGAGCGTGGGGAGCGTGGTGAACGCAGTGACCGCGGTGACCGCGGTGAGCGTGGCGAACGTGGCGAACGTGGTGAACGTGCAGAGCGCGGGGAACGCGGCGAGGGAGGCAGCCGCTTTTCCCGCGACCGGTTTGAGAAGCCGACGAGCAGCGGCGGCGCCAGCGGCCACGGGCGCTCTGGGTGGCGGGAGGGCGGTGGCACCGCGAGCGCCAACAAGCCGCGCTCGTTCACAAAGTCGGCGAGCAGCACAGGCGAGGACGTCAGCGGCGGGAGCGAGCGAGCAAGCAGCTCGGACCGGCCGAACGCGTGGCAGCAGAAGTAAGGAGGCGTCGTCACGCGCCGCAGAGCAGCGCAGCGCAGAACCTTCTGCTCTTGTGGAGGTAGCGGCGCGACGACCACTCGGGCAGAGCGACAAGCGAAGCAGCGCGGGCTCCGTACCCACAACAGTCATTTGCCCAGAGACTCTGTTCCAGTCACTCTCTTGATCGTCGTCCTCGACCACTTTGAGTGTGACTGCCACCCGCAATGACTGAGCCAGCGACACTGCTATTTCGATCCTCGTCACTCGCTTTGCAGAGCCCCTTCCCCCTCTTCCTCCCCCTTCACACCACCATCGGCATCGATAGCAGCGCGATGGACCAGCAGAGTGCGCTCAGGAACCGCAACAAAGGCGTCGAGCTGTGCGCGATCGTCCGCGACGGTACGCGTCCTCCTCCTTCCCTGCTACCGGGCGTAATAACGCGTGTGGTCACGCGCAGCAACCGCTGATGTTCCGATCCGAGCTCGACGCAGAGCAAGAGCGCTTCTGGAGACACGACCCGAGCCTCCAGGCGGCGCTCGACGACACGTACTCGTACATGACAAAGCATCTCGACCCGGTGCTGAGCAAAGCCATTGAGGAAGTGCTGCTCTACCAGCCGGACCAAACCGCCGACTTCCTGGCGCAGTTTCTGCGCGGCACGCTCAACCCGAAGAAGTTCACCTACGTCGTACGGTTTGCAGCCATCGCTTCGCTCCCTCTCTGCCTGTTCCTAGGAGTGTCGTACTAGTACCGAACTGATCTGACCGCGTGCACCCTGCGCAGAATATCAAGAGGCAGCAGTACTTTGACCGCAAAGTGCGCCACCTCGTCGCGCTCGGCATGAACTCGGCCGTGGTCGATCGCCCCGAGGACCCGACGGCGTACTTGGCCGAGTTCTTCGAGGCGCGGACCAAGTTCTACTGAACAGCGCGGCTTCGGACGCTTGCACCATGAGCTTTCGCTGGTCGAGAACGAACTCTTTCAAACACGCCACACAGTCACCAACTTTTTCTTCTTCTCTGCAGCGTTCAAGGTCCCAGCAACGCTCGCGACCGCCACAGGCGGCCCAGCGGTGGTGAAGAGACCGCCAGCAACGTCCTGAGAGCACACGCCTCAGTCTTCCATACGGAACCGCTGCACTTGGTCGGTGCGGTTCAGGTGCTGGAGCTCGTCGGCCTTGTCAAAGAGTCCGAACTGGCCGCCCGTGTGGACAAAGAGGATCGTCTTCCCCACGAACTTCTGCTCCCACACGCCAACCACACACACGCACACACAGGCATCAATCAGTCAGTAGGCTCGAGGCTCATTTTCTGGCCGACATTGTGATCGGTACGATCGCGTCAAGACCTCGAGACGCACCGTGGGGTTCTCGTTGAGCTCTCGGATGAGGTGGAACAGCGCCTTCCCCGAGTACACGGGGTCCATGAGCACGCCAGTCGCGCGCGCGACATTCGTGATGAACTCGAGCTCGGCTTGCGTGCTGCGGGCGTACCCCGTCCCCTGCGCGTTCGTGATCTGCACGAAGGCGCGCGACGAGATGGCTGGCGGCGTCCCCATCTCGGGCAGGATGCGCGTGTCGATGAAGTTGTAAAAGTACTCGTCACTATCGCACACGATGTACGCGTGCACTTGCGGCCACAACACGCCCGAAGCGAGCGGTTAGAGCGCTGATGGCGCGCTGCGCCGCACGTCCGCTCTGCGTACCTGGCGTCTTGTTGTCGAACCGGATGGAAGCGTCGGGGGTGTTCTGCGCGTAGAGGTACGAGCCAAGGCCAATGCCGGCCGCAGTGCCGCCACTTCCGCACGCAAACGCCACATCAGTAATCCCGAGCGCTTGCTCCTGTTGTGGGATGCGACGCAGTCAACACAGAGTGAGGCGATCCGACATCCTCTCGTCACTCTCTCTCTCTCGCTCCACACTCTCTCGAGCCACTGAACCTGGATCTGCGTGTTCAGCTCGTCGATTGCCTCGATGTAGCCCCAGCTTCCGAGCCCGTTGCTTCCCCCGACTGGGATCGCGTACGGCTTGCGGTTCTCCGCCTCGAGCCGCTCGCAGGTGCGCTGCGCCACAGATCCATCCCAGTCAGGCTCGTATCGCGTCAGTGCATCGTCTTCATGGACGCACCTTGATCATCGCCTCGCTTCCGTATCGCCCGTACTCCTGACGAGACATCTGGATGAGCGTCGCGTCCACCATCCTGAGCAGGAGTCCATAGTGAGTTGTGTGTTGTCGACAAGATGATGAGACCACTCCGCTCCGACCCACGACATCAAGCACCAGGCACCTGTCGAAGAGCAGGTTCCCGACGAGTCCCGGGTCCTCGTCCGCCTTGTTCGAGCGCAGCAGCAGGTACGAGTCGAGCCCGAGCATGCGGCTGACGCTCGCAGTGGCGCGGCAGTGGTTGCTCTGGATGCCGCCGCACGTCACGACGCAGTCGGCGCGCTGCGCGAGCGCGTCTGCGAGCAGGAACTCGAGCTTGCGGATCTTGTTGCCGGAGGTTTCCATGCCGCTAAAGTCCTGCGAGGCCGCACAGGCGCATGGACGCACACGAAGGGTGATTAGCTATCCCCCCTCCCTTCAAATGTGGTTTGGTACGGGCGGTGAAGAGATTCGCACATCGCGCTTGATGAACATCGTGACGCCAGCCGGCAGCCCCGGCGGTGAGAAGGGGAAGATAGGCGTCGGGAAGTGGCCGAGGCGCAGCTTCGTCGTCGGCGGGTCGCGCAGCGCGGCCGCCCACTTGGGCGCGGTGAACGGCACGGCGCGGAGCATGAGCGACGGCGGGCGACTTTGAAGCGGAGAAAGTGGCGGAACTGCGGCGTCTGATTCCATGCAAATCATGCATTTTGCATCACCTGATTCGGGTCCGACCAAGTTGAAGAGAAAGAAGGTCGAGTGGAGTGACGTGGGCATGGTGATGGAAGCTATCCTCGTTCCGCGTCGACCTCCACGCACGCGACGCTGCGCTGCATGTGGTCAGCGGTGGATCTCCGCGAATGGATCGCTCTCGACCCACCTCTGTTGCAAAGTACGAGTAGCCGAGAAGCTCATGTGCGACGCAGAAAGTGTGCGCGTCCACGAAGGGAACTGCGACGGAGAGCGTCGATCGACGCTATTTGCGAGCCTCTCAAGGTCAGCGAAGGCGAGCGCCGGTCAAATGCCCGCGATTTGTGTCTGCATGTACATGTGCTGCGATGCTTCGCTGCTTCAGATTGCTGAGATCGAGCCGAGAAATAGATGTTTGGGAGGCAGCAGCGGCTGGCCGATGCTGCACTTGCAGCAGCCACGACAGCAACAACAACAAGAGGAGACGCCAGTACGCAATTTGCCGACAACAATACGCGCCGTCAAGCGCGCCTGTTCTCCACGACTATGCCGGCCAGCCTCGCAAAGGGTGCCCAGAGCGTCGCGTGCGGCCAGCTCGTGTCGCTCTTCAGCATATCGAGTCTCATCATGGCCAAGTACCTCCTGCTGCGCGACGTGAGCACGCCGGCGTTCCTCAACTGCTGCTTCTACGTGGCGCTCTCGCTCATCGGCCTCTCGTACTCGTTTCGGCAGCAAGGGCGGCTACTCAATGAGCAACTGAGCGCTGCAGCACAGCCAGCGACGCCGCTCGAATCGCCCGTGGTCACGTCGGTGTCCGTGGGCACGTTCCCTGCAATGGACGAAGACCTTGAAACTGCGGCACCGGCGCAACAGCAGAAGCCGCAGCAGCCCCCGTACGAGCCGCGATGGTGGAGCTACCCGATCGTGGCGTTCTTCGACCTCCAAGCGAATTGTCTGGCAATTCGGTCGCTCGAGTTCACCGACTACGCCTCGGTCGGGCTCATACTCAACCTCACAATCCCATTCGTACTGCTGCTCAGCTGCATCACGTTTCGCCACAAGTACTCGTGGCGCCACATCGCTGGATGCGCAATCGCGGCTGTCGGCGGCCTCGTGCTCTTCCTCGGGTCGTTCTGGCGCGACCAAACGGGTGAGAACTCGCAGCAGCTGTACGGGTGCTTCGTGGCGCTGACAGCGGCGCTCATGTACGGTGCCTCCAACATCGCGAACCAACTCTACTTGAGGGTGCAAGGCGTCGACCGAGCGATCGAGTCGCTCGGCATGATTGGGGCGTGGGGAGCTGGACTCGCGATCCTCCAGATGATCATCCTCGAACGAGTCGAAGTGATCGCGATCGTCTGGACGGCGGAGGTCGCGATCTGCTTCACCTCGTACGTCCTCGTGATGTTGTCGTTCTACTTGCTCGTGTCCGTGCTACCTCGGCCAACGACAGCGTCGCCGGTGTACAACCTGTCGATACTGGTGTCGAACCTGTATCTGGCGTTCGCATCCTGCTACCTATTTGCCGAGAGTCCGCACCTGTTCTTCTTCGCCGCGCTCGCGCTCATACTCTCTGGGCTGACGGTTCACTGCATCGAGCACTCGCGCGCCAGGAAGGAACGCGAGGAGCAGAGCAAGAAGGTGCGTGTCAGCTTCGGCTCGATGCGCACACCGACAGACTTAAAGCTCGTGGCGATCCAGATCGAGCAGGCTGCGCTTTGAGGCTTCTGGGACTTTCATTGAGAGACGAGACGAATCAAGATCTAATAGAGTGCATATGCCTACTTTCGTTACACAGTACTGGTACCATCGTCGTGTTGATGGTGTTGTAGTGTGTCCATCTGTGGCTTGGGGAGCTCAAAACCAGTTCTAAAATTCAAATATCGTACTTAGTCGGGTAAGTACCCTTTCATCTGTGCACTTTCACACCTGCACCAGCAACGATGACAACCTCACTGGCATCGAGCGACGGCGACGCCAGCAGCAGCGGCAGCGCGCACACGCTGCTCACAGGGCTCCAGGCGCTCACGCGGCGGCTGCAGGATGAGCGTGACGCGCTTCAGCACGCACTGGACGACGCCACACGCGCGCTGCAGAGCGAACGCGCGGCCAAAGCAGCGCTCGAACATGCGTTGCAGGTGCGTGAGCTCGAGTTGCTGCACGTAACACAGCAGCAGGCGGCGGCAGCGGCGCAGCTGCGTGAACGGGTGGCTCAGCTGGAGCGGGAGCTCGAAGACGAGCGTGCGCAGGTCCGCGCGGCGGTCGCCGCCCGCGTCGCAGCAACTCAGAAGAGCAGCGCACTCTCGACGGAGCTCAAACAGGCCGAGCTCAAGTGGCGCAAGGAGATGGAGAAGAAAGAGCTCGCGCTTGCCGAGATTGACATTTTGCGCGACGACGCACTCGCGCTCACACTCGACCGCGAGCAGCTCGTGCAGCGCACCGAGGCGGACGCGAAGCGTGTGCGCGAGCTTTGGCAGCAGATCGCGCGCGAGCACGCGAGCAAGCGTGACGCGCTGCGCCAAGAACTGGACGCCACCAAACAGACGAGCGCGGCGCTCGAGCGCGTCGCAGCGCAGCACGAGAGCAAAGCGCGCGAGCTGGAGGCGAGCACCGCGCGACTCGCGCAACAGAACGCAGCGCTGCAGGAGCGGCTCGCGAGCGCGAGCGAGGGGGACAGCGCGCGCGCTGAACGCGTCGAGGCCGAGCGCGAGCGCGACAGACAGCGCAGCGAACAGGCGTACGCGCTCAGCTTGCAGCTCCAAGAGCTGAAGAGCGAGGCAGCGCTGGCCACGCAGCGCGAAGCCGCGGCGACGCGGGAGCACAAGCTGGCCGCTGCGGTGCTGAGCAAGTGCCAGCGCGAGCTGGACGCCAAAACCGAGGAGCTCTTGGCACTCAAGTCCGAGTTTGGCGACCTGGTAGACAAGATAGAGCAGCTGAGGGCCGAGAGAGCGCTCGTGTCGCGGGAGACAGCCGCCGCCGTGGAGATGCGCGTGAAGCGCCTCGCGCGGGGCAAGCGCTGCGCCGAAGAGCTCGCTGCGCTTCGGACGCGCGAGGTCGCCGGCTACAAGCAGGTGCTCCAGACTGTGAGTCGCAAGCTGGACGACGTGACGGACGCGCAGGCGGCGATCGAGACGAGCGCGTGGCTGCTCCCAGGCGAGCGGAACGGCAGCGCGGCGCAGAGTTCGCTGTGCATCTATCGGCATTAAGCGGAGGATGCAGCGCGAAATGCCCTACAGTACAGTGTCTTCTACACGATCGACTTCTCCAGGAACGGCTTGTTGTCGCGTACGCGCTGGAAGGCGAAGCACGACGCGTCGATCGTCTGGTACTCGCCGTGCACGATAAGCTCGGCGATGGCTCGGCCCGCCGCGGGGGACTGCTGCAGCCCGTGGCCGCTGAAGCCGTTCATTAGGTACAGGTTTGGCACGTCCGGGTGGATGCCCATGATGGCGTTCTGTGCTCGGGGACGAGACAATGGCGCAACGTGAGATGCTGGACACCAGAGACCGCACCAAGCGACGAGGCGAGCGAGCGAGGGACGCACCTGGTCGAACGTGTTGTACTCGTAGAAGCCGGCCCAGGCGCTGAGCATCTTGATGTCCTCGAACTGCGGCACGCGGGCCGCGATCGTCGGCCAGATCACGTTGTCAAACATGTCGTAGTCCGGGCTCTCGAGGTCGGCGCTGGACGTGCAGTCCGGGTCGTCCTCTTCGCTCGGCGACCACCCAGAGATGAACTGCCCGCCGGTGCCCTCGCGCCGGAAGTAGACGCCGGACGGATCGACCACGAGCGGCGACGCCGCGGCGCCCTTCCACGTCTCCTCGTGCGGGCAGTGGTACACGAACACGTTGCGCTTCCTGCGTCAGCGCGACACGGAGCGTGTGAGCAGAGACGGCACCTCACAACACACACAGGAACAACCTCTCAGTGGAGGGGGGAGGAGGGGCGACAGGCACACGCACCGCGGCTTGACAGGGTAGTCGAAGCTCCCGCACGCCTCAAGGAGCTTGCTCGCCCACGGCCCCGCTGCATTCACGACCTTGGACGCGGCCACCGTGTGGCGCACGGGCTCGTCGCTGCCGGCGGCCTTCCTGTCGATGTGCACCCGCTCGATGGCGCTGTCGGTGGCGAGGTCGAAGGCCGTGACCTCCCCGTCGAGCACGTCGACGCCGAGCGCGACGCACTTCTTCTTCATCGCCACGAGGTACGACCACGGGTCGAACCAGCCCTGGTCCTTCACGCCCAGAATGGCTCCGTGGACGCCGTCCGTGGCGATCCACGGGAAGCGCTGCTTGAGCTGCTCCGGGTTCATGAGCGTCACGTCCGAGCCCGTCGCCCTGTGTGTCGAGAACAAGGCAGGAGCCGCACACGTATGAGCATTGCGCTGTCTATGGACGGAGAGAAACTCTCCTCGCACGTACGCACGTACGTACCGCTGGGTCTCGTAGTTGTCGTGCAGCACTTGCAGGTTCTTGTCGCTCGCGAGGAAGAGGTAGCCGCCCTCGACGAACTGCACGTCCGGGATGTCGTCGCCCACGCGGAGGCGCTCCGGGGCGGCGGTAAGGAACTCGGTGCCGTAGTGGCTCATGAGGATGTTGACGCGCTCGGAGAACTGGTGGCGGATGCCTCCGGCCGAGAGCATCGCCGACGCGTACTTGTACTGCACAGAGCACGATCGCGTGAGTCGTAGCTTCAGAGAGTGAACGGTAAGCACTCGCGCTGCGCAGACGCACCGACGAGTCTTTCTCGACCACTGCGATCTTCAGTTTGGACGTCGACGCCAAGTGGTACGCAGCCGAGCAGCCCATGACGCCTCCGCCAGCGATTACGACGTCGTAGTGGTCGTGGGCGGCGCTGGTACTGGCGAACCGCGCATTGAAGTGGACAAGGCGCTGGAGGACGGACTGGCGTCTGGAACAGGGAGCCGGACGCGACCACAAGAGTGAGCGATGAGAGTGGTTGTGCAGGTTGTGGTGGTGCTCTTATCGTACCTGGCGGCGGTTGTGAGCATTTTGACGGAGGTCTTTCAGAGGTCTTTCAGAGGTCTTTGGAGGTTCCAGTCCAATTCCCGAATGAGAGTCCTCTCGTTGCCGTTTCGAGCGTGGTCAAAACCTCTTTTCAAGGGTATTCTATTCGGTAGGTATTTTGTAATCCACGTGATAAGAAGTTTTGATGAGCTCCGGCATGATGAACTCCAGCTTTTGACCCACAACGACAAAGTCCTGCATCGAGGCGTTCCGGCTTCAAGACATGTAAAGTTCCCCACCACCCACGAGCAGCAGCAGCGACTTCGGTTGTCCCCAGACTCTGTTCGCCTTGTCGAGAAGAGGATGGGAGTCTCGTGTTTTAAAATGAGCTGATGTCTATCAACGAGACAGACATATCGGAGCTCGATACTGTGCACTGAAAAAAACCCCAGGAGTGTGTGGCCAAGCGAGCGCCAGCAGCAACCTCACAACGTGCGTTAGTGTGTGGTGTCGAGCGCTTTCGCCTTCACGACCATTCCGCCTACGTCGCCATCAACCGCGGTCCGCGCACACCAAGCGTCAACAGCGGTCTCCAAGCCTGAAGGCTGACCTTCGCCTTCCTGAGGCCTTCCTCTCCCCAACACAACCCCATTCGTACCTATCCGAATTCGCTGCCACGTCAGGCCGCACAGCCTGTTGTTCACTTCTGCATCCTTCAACCTGCCGCCAACATGCACGCCGCTTCCGTCGCGGTCGCAGCCACGCTGCTCGCGGCGCTCGGTGCGACTTCCTCGCCTGCACACGCGCAGACGCAGCAGCGCCGCTTCCTCAGTGACACCTTCGCCGCCCGCACGCGAGCGTCGCCCGCCGCCACTTTCCACCTGGCGCTCGGACTGCGCGCCGCCGACTTTGACGCTCTCGAACGGCGGCTTTGGGACGTGTCGGACCCGCGCGCCGCGAGCTACGGACGCCACCTGAGCCGAGAGGAGGCCGACGGCCTCGCGCAGCCAGCGGACGGCGCGCTGGCGGCCGTGCGCCGCTGGCTGCAGCCCTTCGTCGACGGCGACAGCGACGACGTCGGCACGTTCTCTCCCGCCTCCAACATCCTCAAGGTGAGTTGTGCATACGAGGGCGGACGCGCAGTGCCCACGTAATGGAGGGAGAGAAGCTGACGAGTCGGTCGCTTCGCTCTTTCTCAGGTGCCGATGACGGTCGAGCGCGTCGAGACGCTCTTCGGGACGGAGATCCACGAGTTCGAGGCGGCGGAGGCTGGCGGACGCCCCAAGACGCGCATCCTACGCGCGGCGCGCGACATCGCGATCCCAGAGCACCTGCAGGACGTGATCGCGTTTGTGAATGTGAACGCGCACCCGCTGGGACTCCGCGCGCTCGCGTCCACTGCGCCGTCAGCTGGAGCGACCGCGTCCTCCGCCACCGCCACGGCCGCGGCGGGCGGGACGCTGGGAAAGATCCGCGACTTGTATCGCATCCCGGCGGACCTCATGGTCACGAACGCGAGCAACACGCAGTGCGTGCCGTCGTTCTACATGGAGAGCTGGAACCCGGACGACCTCGCCAAGTTCTTCAAGGACTTCCTGCCGGGCTCGCCGCTCCCGACCGTGGTCGAGAAGGGCACGCGCGCGAACGCGCCGGAGAAAGCGAGCACCGAGGCGTCGCTCGACATCCAGTACATCACGGGCGTCGCGCGCAACGCGACGACGTTCATGTGGACGATGAACGGCAGCAACCCGTTCTCGCCGCAGGACGAGCCGTTCGTCGAGTTCGCGCAGGCGGTGCTCGCGATGGACGCGCCGCCGCTCGTCGTGTCGATCAGCTACTCGGACGACGAGGAGCAGATCTACCGGCTCTCGCCCGCGTACGCGCGCACGTTCGATACGCTGCTCATCAAGATGGGGCTCCGCGGCATCACGGTGCTCGTCGCGAGCGGGGACGACGGCGTCGCGGGGCTTCGGCCCGAGTTCGCCAAGCTGCCCGCGAACGAGACGTGCCTCAAGGCGGGCCCGCAGTGGCCGTCGTCGAGCCCGTACATCACGACCGTCGGCGCCACGACGACGCTTAGCGCGGGGGACTTTAGCAAGGACTTCTTCCGGACGAACGAAGAGGTCGTGTGCAGCGGCGAGGCCGGCGGCCAGGTCACCACTGGCGGCGGCTTCTCGAACGTGTACCCGATGCCCGCGTACCAGCAGGCGGCCGTCGCGCGCTACCTGCAGAGCCGGCGCGTCCCGCAGCAGCCCGGGTACTTCAACACGACCGGGCGCGCGTACCCAGACATCTCGGCGCTCGGCGCGGCGTTCCACACGTACATCCACGGCTACGTGACGGGCGTGTCCGGGACGTCGGCGTCCACGCCGGTGATCGGCGCGATGGTCACACTCTGGAACGACGCGCGCTTGAACGCCGGGAAGAGCCCGCTCGGGTTCATCAACCCCCTGCTCTACTTCCTGAACGAGGCGCACCCGTCCGCGTTCAACGACGTCGTCGTCGGCAACAACGGCGCGCGCAAGGGCGGCTTGACGGTCTGCGAGCACTCGTTCGGCGCCGCTGGCGGGTGGGACGCGGCGACGGGTGTCGGCACCCCGAACTTTCCGGTCATCCTCGCGTTCGTGCAGGACCTCGAAGACAAGTTCAACCTCACGACGCTGCGAGAGTCCTCGTCGTTGTGCAACTCGACCGCGTCGGCCGGCGCTGCCGTCCCGCGAAACAGCTCCCGCGACACGAGTCTGAACGGTGCAGAGGCGACCGGCGACAGCAGCAGCGTGATCGGCACAGTGGCGCTCGTCGTCGTGGTCGCTGCCGCCGCAGTGCTCGGCGCGGCGCTGCTGACAGTCACGTACAAGCGCTGGCGCAACCAGTACACGTCGCTGAGCGCCGACGTCTCGGCGCAAGGCAGCCTGCGAAGCCCGAGCCAAGCGCGGCAAGACGGGAGCGGCGATGACGACGAGAGTGGTCGGAACGAGGTCGAGA
>SMMQ01003171.1:4395-36226 GCA_008271595.1 [Pythium] brassicae (nom. inval.) | reverse complement strand
GTGCCCCCCCCCCCCCCCCCTCGTCGCTGAGAGAGAGAGAGCGAGCGAGATGGGTGGGTGTGGAGGTCGGAGGATCCGCCTCATTCCTCAGTCCTTTCGCAGCTCGAAGGTGCAGACATCGCGGCGACCCGAGTCAGCGACGAAGAGTTTGGTGCCACACGCGCTCTTCACGACGCTCATGGGACGGTCGAAGCGGTTCGCTGGCTCCACTGTCGACCCGAACGACGCGATGAACGTGCCTCCCTGACGAAAGACCACACCGCACTTGTTCTCCGCGTCGCACACGAGAACAGCCCCGCTTCGCGCATCTACGAAGACGCCGATCGGGACGAGCGGCCGGTCAAGCGGCGTGGCGTCGGCGGTGAGCACGATGAGCACCTGGAAGTCGGCGACTGCGAAGATCTGCACGCGGTGGTTTCCAGTGTCGGCGACCACGACTTTCGTACCACGATGCGGCCCAAAGTCGCACTTCAGGTCCCCTTGCGGGAGCGCAGAAGCAACCGCCACGCCTGTAGGAAAGCTGAACTCGCCGACAGCGCTGCCCTGTCGGCCGAATGCGCAAGCAAAGCTGCCTTGCGCGACGTCGAACACCTGGACGCGGTGGTTGCGCTGGTCGCACACGTACAGGAGTCGGTTCTCGAAGACAGCAACTCCTTGCGGAGAGTCGAGGAAGCCGTCCAAGTGCCCGAAGCCCTGGCCGATCCGACGGCAGAACTCACCGGTGCGCGCGTCAAACAGCGATACGACGTGGTTCCCGCTGTCGCTGACGACCAGCAGCTGCGTTCGCTCGGCACTTTCGTGGGCTACGCTTGCGAACGACGCAAGGAAGGTTGGGTGGCGAAGCTCCCCCGGACGGTATCCGCTCGAGCACAGGATCTGGTCTCCGTACGTCGTCGCGCCGATGTAGAAGAGAAACCGACGCGAGTCGGCGTCGAAGACTGCGACTCGATGCGACTGCGGATCGCTGATATAGAGCCGCGCTTGGTCGGATGCGGAGACAGGATCGTCAGTGGCCTGCGCATGGCAGGAACCGGGTGTCTCGTTGCCTTTCACAGAAAGCTGCAACACGCTGTGAACACTCGAAACCCGTTCCTCTTGCTGCGCCAACTGAAGCCACGTGGTGCGCGATCCGTCGGCGTTGCAGATGATCACCACGTCGTTCTCGTGATCGGCAAACACCAGTTCTCGGGTGGTTGGAGCGTACGCAATTGAGAGTGGATGGTGGAAACGTGACCGCGTCTCCCGTACGCGCGCTTGCGCAGCAGAGATGCGAGCGTACGGTGCGCTACTCGGGTGAAGGCGTTGTGCGAGTTTGTAGAGATGGTCCATGGCCGCACCGCACAGGTTCGGCGGCGTCATCGGCTTTGTCTTCTCCGCATCCCCTCCCAGCGCCGCATACTCTCGGAGCAGGAGCGCCTCGAGTTCACGCAGCTTGTTCCGCTGGAACGCGATGTGCTGGCTGCTGCTCAGCAGCGACAACTGGCGAAGAAACGCTCCGCTTTCGCTCAGCACTTGGACGCGAAAGTTGCCCAAGTCGGCGACGACGATCTCAAACTGCTCGCTCGCGATCACGCTTTCCGCCAGCTGAAGTCCCCTGGAGATCGCGCGCTGCGGACCCAATACCCGCGTCAGTTCCGTTGTTCAGCAGTCAGTTCCAGCGCTCTCGCACCCCCTCTTCACTGCCACTACCTTTCGGACGTTAACGAGCTTCACGTCGCGGATGTCGTAGAACGCGCCGTCGGCGGTTCCCTTGCGGCCGATGCTTGTCACGAAGCTCCCGCGTTTTGCAAACACTGCTAGCCGGTGGTTCCCGTGGTCGCAGACAACTACGTGGTAGTGCGAGACGTCGAGTCCGGTCGGTCGCCGCAGCTGCCCGTTGTCGTGTCCTCTGGATCTGATCGTGCGACTAAACACCGCGAGCCGGCGATGCGTCGCCTTCGTGCTCTTGCTTGCCGACGGGGCAGCCCGGTTTGAAGAATCGGCCGAGAACGCGTACACGTTGATGCAATGGTTCGCCTCGTCGCTCACGAACAACTCGCTGCCAGTGTCGTCAAACGCAACCCCACAAGGCGACGCCAGCGGGCCGCTCCCTTCAGCGCCGCCGTTGCTGAAGAAGTGCACGATGGCAGGCAAGCCGTCGATCCTTCCCGATGCCAAGACGGCGCCGTCGCTCGTGTAGAACAGTCCGAAGAGCACGTGTAGGTCCAGTACCAGCAGTCCACCGCGACTCTGATCACACACTGCGCGACGCTACGTCAGCAACACCCGAGCCACTCACACACTACAGTTCACGGATCGGGTGTCAACGTCCGCACCGATCAAGTGGCCGGATCGAGCGACAGCCTGCTCTCGCGCAACACGTCCACAACATACAGTATCACGTTAGAAGCCTGTCTCGATCAAGCATACTGCTCCGACCTCATGCGTACCATCGCGCTCGCCTGCTGAAGTGCCCGAGCCCCAGCCTCTCGATCCGATGCTGCAAACGAGGCGCTGAACACGAGCGCGCGGCTTGCTAGCGCGTACGCGTGCAGTACACCGCGCGAGTCTGCGACGAGCACACTGTCGACTGCGTTCGCGATCGGAGTCTCGAGCGCGCCTATCGTGAGCACCGCGACGCTCAGCGGCAGCGCGTTTCCGTCTTCAGGTTCCCGCAGCTGGAGCTTCCCGACGCACACAGCGCCGACGCTGCTCAGCTGCGCCTCGGCGCGCGCAATCGCGTCGCTCTCGTCTCGCTCGAGTCGCGCGATGCGATCGCGTTCCGCCTGGCGCGCTTGGCGAACGCGCTCCCGCTCGTGTGCTGCGCGTTGCTGCGCTGCTACGCGCTCTGAGAAGTCACAATTGATCGTCTCAATGAGGTGTTGGGAGTCGTTTGCCGCATGGAGACAGAGAGAGAGGGCATGATGCACAAACGCGCACGCACCCCGTTCGACGCGCTCGAGCTCGAGCTCTTGCGCACGCAGCTGCTCCTGCTGCCGCCGCCGTGCCTCCTCCTCCAGGCGCTCGTTTGCGAGTTTCTTTGGCGGCAAATCAGTGTGGTGGTGAGTGTGGGAATGTCCATCGATGCGGTGGGGGTGAGCAGCGAGTGCGCGGGCGTGTACGCACACGTAAGCGACGCTTCTCGGCCAAGGGGTTGCTTGTCGTGGCCATGATTGTGTCACTTCAACCCGACTGCTAAAGTTTATCGAGTCTGATGACCTTGACTTCGAGAAGCTTGATAGCCCTGAGGAATCCGACTGCATGTTGCATGCAGCTCCACAAGGTGCTTGTGACGCAGAGCGGCTCTGTCGAACTTGGACTTGGATCGTCCCACTCCACCTTCGAGATCCTCGCGATCTCATAGTTCGCTGTTGTTGAACACGACAACTTCTATAATGAAATCAAGTCGAGTCTCCTAGTAAACAGTTTTTGCTTGCGATGTTTACATTCGGGACACCTTCGCACTTGCAACTTCGCACTCTGTGCTGCTTCCCAACACTTCCCTTCCTGCTCCTCAAAGCGCTTATTCCGGACTGCCCACTTTGAAAATTGCGCCGCCGGCCACGTCAGTTCTCCGCCTCAAATCGCCCGCCTGGACGCCCGACTCCCAGATCCTCCACCACCACCAACCGCCATGTCAGTCACGCAGGGATACAAGCTCTTCTCGCCATTCCAGCTCGCTAAGAACCTGACGCTCAAGAACCGCGTCGTGCTCGCGCCGATGACTCGCAGCCGCGCTGGGGCCGACGGCGTCCCGAACGCCACGATGGAGCTGTACTACAAGCAGCGCGCCGGCGCCGGGCTGCTCGTGACCGAAGCGACGGCGGTCTCCGAGCAGGGCTACGGCTGGAACCACACGCCCGCGCTCTACAACCAGAAGCACGTCGACGGGTGGAGGCGCATCGTGGACACTTTGCACGAACAGAACAGCGCCATCTTCTACCAGATGTGGCACCTGGGTCGCCAAGGCCACCCGAGTTTCAACGCAAAGGGCGACCTCGTCGCGCCGTCGGCGATCCGCCTCGAGCACGGCACGACCCGCGACGTCAACCTGAACGAGGTGGCGTACGTGACGCCACGCGCACTCGAGACGGGCGAGATCCCGACCATCATCGACGACTACCGCCGGAGCGCTGAGCTATCGCTCGCGGCAGGATTCGACGGCGTTGAGATCCACGGCGGGAACGGCTACCTGGTTGATCAGTTCCTCCAGTCGGTCACCAACAAGCGCACGGACAAGTACGGCGGTTCGATCGAGAACCGAGCGCGCTTCCTGCTCGAGATTGTCGAGGCCCTCAAGACGGTCCTGCCGTCCGACCGCATCGGCGTGCGTCTCTCGCCGAACGGAGGCTTTGGCGGAATGGGCAGCGCGGACAACCACGAGACATTCACGTACGTCATGCAGCGACTCAGCGAGCACGGCCTTGGGTACTTGGCGATCCTCGACGGCATGGGCTTCGGCTTTCACGACTTAGACAAGCCGCTCACTGCGCTGGACGCGAAGGTGGCGTTCAAGGGGCCGGTGATGGCGAACTGCAGCTACACGCGCGACATTGCCGAGGGTGCGCTCCGCAGTGGCGCGGCTGACATGGTCTCGTTCGGACGTCCGTTCATCTCGAACCCGGACCTGACGGACCGGTTCCAGAACGACTGGCCGCTTAGCTTCGGCATCCAACCGGAGGCGCTCTACAACCACGCGCTCGGGGCAGAGGGCTACTCCAGCTACCCTGGCTATAAGCCAGCGTCGGAGTGAGGCCGAACAGCACTGCCAACCGTGGAAGATGGCGAGTTCACTGCAGCATCCCTTCTTCGTATTGAGGAAAGTTCATATGAAGCACTGTTGTGGGTGTTCCAAGGCGCGCTACTCGTCTGCCTCCTACGGCTCGTCCTTGAAGTCGTCAATGTCGAGGTTCGTGTTGGGGATGCTGACGAGAATGAGGATCGAAGCGTGGCAGTAGATGCGTCGCCAGGCCCGCTCGATCGGCTCGCTCCAGTTCTCGCCAGACGTGATCTTCATCGACTGGATGAGCGACTCGCCGAGCGGGTCGAAGTCCTCGGGCTTCACGCCGATTTTCATGTGTACGAGCGCGAGCTCCATGACCTTCTGCACGAGGTCTTCGGACGACAGCAGCGACTTCATGCCGCTGCTGATGTGCACGAGCACGCGGCTTTGGGCCTTGATCGACGCCTGGAAGAGCGGCTTGAGATGGGGCGAGTGCTCGAAGAGATTTTCGTAGAACGTCTCGTAGAGCTTCCCGATTGGCGTGCCGGAGCCGATCGCGTGCTTGCGCTCCATGTGGATGTTCTCCTTGTACACCTTCTCCCAGTGCTCGAACGCCGTGAGGCGGTCGTCGTTGGTGGATGGCTCGTCGCTCGCGAAGTGCGGCAGGTACCGGTTGACGATGCGTATGTACTGCTTTGAGTACTTCATGCTCGACTCGCGGCCGAGCGTCGAGCTGGCGCAGCCCATGGTGAGCAAGTCAGCAGGGAGCGCTGAACGGAGCAAGTGAAAGGGTTGTGCGAAGTTTGGCGTCGAAACAAATCTGATCACATGCCTCCAAGTGCAACAAGGTAGCTGCGTTGGGGGTGACTCAAACGAACGTGGCGTCCAGATTTGCCTTCCGAGGACGACCTTGGCGACGACGACGACGATGACGACGGACGACGACCACGCATGTATATACAATGCAATTCAAGTGGAGAAGCTGCGAGCCATCCAGTTGAGCATTGTCCGGCAAGACCAACGAAGTGCTGATAGTCTCTGCTTTGGATAAGAGCTCGACGATCGACTTCAACTTCGATTCTGATCAAAGACGTCAAGTCAATGGAGTGAGTGAACAGCAAGTCCGAACTTGGCAGTGTCTTGACAGTACCAAGTCCATCCGCCTTGTGTGTGATCTTCATCAAGAAGGGCAATCAGCTACTTGTAATACACTCGACGCATCTTCTCAGGTGTGTCAGAGCGTTGCTTCAGCTTCTCATTGCAGCGCAGCAGGTTAGGCTGTGAACTCCTCGACGCCACTCTCGTTGATCGTCGTCTGCACGGATACTCGCCGCCCAACTGAGTCTCTCTTTGAGCTCTTGGCGTCAGCTGCGTGCCTGCTCTTCTGGTGCGCGATCAGCACGATGCTGCAGTGCGCAAACAAGCGACGCCACGCGTACTCGACTTGCGGCGTCCACAAGGGTCCGGAGCACTCCTTCATCGCGTACACGAGCGCGTTGCCGAGCGGGTTGAAGAACTCGAGGTGGACGCCGAAGCGCAGGTGCGTCTTTGTGAGCGCCTCGATGCGGTCTTGGAAGTTGGTCGCTGCGAGGATCGTGCGCATCCCGGCGCTGATATGCACGAGCACCTTGCTGCGCACATGCAGCGAGGAGCGGAAGACCGGCTTGAGCTCGGGCGAGTTGCTCTCGAGGTAGGCGTAGAACGTGTCGTAGAGCTGCGTGATTGGGTTCGGCCCGACCGACTCGTAGCTACTCCGGCGCGAGCTGGAAGTCTCTGACTTTCTCGAGTGTCCGGCTTCTCTGAAAGCTGCGTTCCAGAACTCTCCACACGTGGTTCGGTGCTCCTCCGTGGAGGTCTCGTAGTACTTGAAGTCGACGAGGTACTCGTCCATGAGGCGAATGTGCTCTTTCGGCAGTCGTCGCGCCTTGTGGTCGCTTGTGCTGACGCCGAGGCCAGCGAAGATGGTGTTTTGCTTGGTGATCCGCTGCCCCATCGTTCGAAAGGCGCGTGTTACTTTCTCCCTTCTCGACACAGTGATACTCGTCAGCGTTTGACGCACAAGCCAGGAAGAGCGGGGATGCGGAGTTCCAGCCTTGTGTTGATCAGCGAGGATGGAGAGTCGAAAGCATCGGCGTCCAAGCGAGCTCGGGTCGTCAAGGCACCCCGCGCTCTCGAAATATGTGAGCCAAGATAAGGCGAGACACAAGCGCAAGTGGCGTTGTTTCTTTGCCAAAGCTCGCTCAGTGGTGCCGACCATCCTGGCCCTGATAAGCTCAATACCAACAAGTTGCAGTTACTTGAAGAGCTCAAGACAATCGATGCGAGTCAGTGCTGTATTAGGAGAGCGAGGGCTCTGCCTCGCATCTCTCTTCTCGGATCGAGTATCTCCCTGTAGACGTGTCGAGGTTCGTAGTTGACTCCGCCTTTACGCGAAGAGTCTTGACGATGCCCATGGTGCCCAAGGTCGCGTCCTCCTCGTGCTTCTGGTGCATGATGAGCACGACGCTGCAGTGCGCGAACAGCCGGCGCCACGCAATCTCGATCTCTGGCGACCAGAAGCCGTCCGAGCACTCCTTCAGCGAGTACAAGAGCGCGTTGCCGAGAGGGTTGTAGTGCTCGAGCTGCACGCCGTAGTGCATGTGTGTCTTCGTGAGCTTCGCGACGCGCTCCACGAAGTTGTCTGCGCAGAGGATGGAGCGCATACCACCGCTGATGTGCACGAGCACCTTGCTGCGCACATGCATGGAGGCGCGGAAGACTGGCTTGAGCTCCGGCGAGTTCCGGTCGAGGTAGGCGTAGAACGTGTCGTACAGCGCGGTGATTCGCGAGGCTGCCTGGGAATCCACCGTGCTGCGCCGCGAGCTGCTGTTGTTGGACTTGCCGGACGCGGCTTCTCGAAACATCTCCTGCCAGTGGGTGACGCACGTCAGGCGGTGCGCCGCGGTCGAGGTCTCGTGGTACTTAAAGTCGGGGAGGTACTTGTCCATCGCTTGGATGTAGTCCTTTGGCAGCCGTCCCGCCTTGCCGCTCGCGTCGGTGAAGATGGAGCTGCTGCACATGCCCATTGTGAAGGAGGTGGCGTTGTTATGAAGCGTGGAGTTGTCGGATCCTCGATTCGTTGGAATGTGCACACTCTCGGGCGGAAGAACACTTGGGCGGCGAGCCCTGACAGGAAGCCCAAGCCAAGTTTGATAGTGTCACCCATGTTGAAGAGCAAAGCTCTTTGTCAGAACGCCAGGACGGAGACGGCTGGCAACGTGAGTGAGTTGGAACGATAAGATCGACCAGTCGGTGGCGTTCTTGCCGAGCAAAGGCACGTCGACAGCCATTTGTTGGTCTCTGCATGTGCAAACTTGAGAACGTGAGAGTTTCCGGTGCGCCGTAAGCCTCGTGTGTCAGGGAGCGAGGGACGGCTCCAGCGCTGGTTCACTGAGCTGGTGTCGAGCCAACGAGTTAGTACCGCTTCGACCTGTCAATCTTCAATTGTTCACACTTGAGCAGTGCCAAAAGTCAGGCTTAAAATCTCGCTAGTGATAAAACACAGAGAACCGTAAACCCGCGCTCGCCAGTCACTTTTCGAGCCAAGCGTCACTCACACACTCCACTCGCTGCTCGTTTGACCACGCATGATGAGCACGACGATGAGTGCCTCCATCACCAGCTACTCGTCGCGCTCGGGGCTGTCGAAGAGCTGGCGGCCCGTGAAGACGCATGCAGGCGTGTTCACGGGTGGGAAGGCGCAGCTCTTCGAGCGCGACGGCAAGGCGCTCGTGGCGTGCATGCTGCATGACGACGTGGCGCTCGTGGACGCGGCGACGGGCGAGCTGCAGCGCGCGCTGCAGCAAGACGTGGAGGACGTACGTCACGAAGTTTCCCGTGGCTCTCCGAGCTGATATAACGAGATGCTGACCTTCAATCTCGCGCGTGCCAATGCAGGAAGAGCAGAAGGAGGCGTTCGTGGCGTTCGCGGTCCGTCCCGGCCGCAACCAGCTCGTGACCGCCGGCCGCAACCTGCTGCTGCGGCTCTGGGACTTGAACACGTTCACGTGCGTGCGCACGATCAAGGCGCACGAGACGCCCGTGCTCGCAATGGACTTTGACCCCACGGGCACGCTGCTCGCGACGGGCGGCAGCGACCGCGCCGTCAAGGTGTTTGACATCGACAAGGGTTACTGCACGCACAACTTCCGCCGCCACGCGGGCATCGTCACGCTCGTGCAGTTCCACCCGGACCCGAAGCGCCTGCAGCTCGTGTCGTGCAGCGACGACTCGACAGGTGCGTGCGTGAGCGAGTGCGTCGCCAGAGGCGCGGGGCAGCCATGGGGGTGGCGCTCACTCACTCTCTCTCACTCTTCCTGCTTGTGCGCGGCGCAGTGCGCATCTGGGATCTGTACTCGCAGAAGGAGTTCGCGTGCATTCAGGACCACATGAGTCCGGCGACGTGCGTCGCGTTCTCGGCGGACGGGTACACGCTGCTCACGTCTGGCCGGGACCGCGTCGTGAACTTCTGGGACCTGCGCCATAACGCGCTGGCGAAGACTGTGGTAGTCCACGAAGCCATCGAGGGCCTCCAGGTGCTACCGGCGACGTTCGAGTGCGTCGCGAGCAGGCAGGACGGAGCGAGCGACGCCGCGGCGATCTACTTCGTCACAGCGGGTGAGAGCGGGCGGCTGCAGCTCTGGCGCAGCGCCGGCGCGGCGTGCACGGTCCTGTTCAAGCAGGCGCCCGAGTCCGCCACGCTCCAGTACAAGAGCCTGCTGCTGGATGCGCGCCGCCACGAGCTCGTGGCGGTGACCGCGGACCAGAACCTGCTCGTGTTCGACGAGCGCCTGCAGCGCACGACGCAGATCATCGGCTTCAACGACGACATTCTGAGCCTCAAGTACGTCTCGAACGCGGACGGGAGCCCGTCCGCGCAGATCGCGGCGGCGACCAACAGCGAGCAGATCCGGCTGATCCACCGCGAGACGCTGTCGTGCGAGCTGCTCTCGGGCCACACGGACATCGTCATGGCGCTCGCGGTGTCGCCCGACGGCCGGTGGCTCGTGAGCGCGTCGAAGGACCGCACGGCGCGGCTGTGGGACGTCCGGTCGCGCGAGCTGCTCGCGACGTGCACGGGCCACACGGAGGCGCTCGGCGCGGTCGCGATCTCGCAGAAGCTGCCGCACTTCTCCATGGGCACGGCGTTCTTCGTCACTGGGAGCTCGGACAAGACGCTCAAGATGTGGAGCCTCAAGCCGCTCGCGGGCGCCTACAAGGAGGGCAAGCACGGCGCGAGCGCGGGCGTGGACGTGAAGGCGCTCGCGACGCTCGGTGCCGTGAAGGCGCACGACAAGGACGTGAACGCAGTCGCGGTATCGCCGAACGACCGCTTCATCGCGAGCGCATCGCAGGACAAGCTGATCAAAGTGTGGCACGCGCAGGGCGGCGGCGGCGTGCTCACGCTCGCCGGCACGTGCCGTGGCCACAAGCGCGGCGTGTGGGCGGTCGAGTTCTCGCCCGTGGACCAGTGCCTGGCGTCTGCGAGCGGCGACAAGACGGTCAAGGTCTGGTCGGCCAAGGACTTTACGTGCCTGAAGACGTTCGAGGGCCACACAGCGTCCGTGCTGAACGTCCAGTTCGCGTGCGCCGGCATGCAGCTACTGTCAGCGGGTGCAGACGGACTCGTCAAGCTCTGGACAATCAAGAGCAACGAGTGCGAGGCGACGCTCGACCAGCACGCGGACAAGGTCTGGGCGCTCGCGGTCGCGCGCGACAGCTCCGAGATGGCGAGCGGCGGCGCCGATTCGACGATCCACTTGTGGCGCGACTTCACCGAGGCGGAGGAGCAGGGCCAGCAGCTCGAGCGGGAGGCCAAGCTGCTCAAGGAGCAGGCGCTGGTCAACTGCCTGCGCAGCGACAAGCTGCTCGAGGCCGTGCAGCTCGCGTTCGAGCTTGGGCACCCAAACCGGCTGCTGCAGATCCTGCGCGACCTGCTCGAGGGCCCGCGCCACCGGGACCAGCCGGTGCTGCCGGGCGGCGCGCCAATCGACCCGGATGGCTTTGAGCCGGAGGTGATCTTCGCCGAGGTCGTCGCGAGCCTGAGCGACGAGCAGCTCAAGACGCTGCTGGACTGGGTGCGCGACTGGAACACGAACGCCAAGCACAGCGCCGTGTGCCAGGTGCTCCTGTCGGCGGTGCTGCGCGAGCTGCCGCCGGCGCGGCTCAAGAAGCTCGAGGGCGTGGGCAAGACGCTCGAGGCGCTCATCGCGTACAGCGAGCGCCACTTCCAGCGCATCGACCGCATGCTGCAGAAGTCGTACCTCGTGGACTTCAGCATCGTGTCGATGAAGAACCTCTTCCCGGTCGACGAGCTGCTCGACGCCGGCGCCGCGAAGACGTCGGGCGAGAGTGATAGCGACAGCGACAGTGACGCCGACACGAACGAGGACAAGGAGGCGCCGGAGCACAAGGCCGAGGACGAAGAGGACGAAAAGGAGAAGGAAGAAGAGAAGGTGGCTGCGCCAGCGCCAAAGAAAGCGGCAGCGAAGCCGAAGAAGGCGCAGGAGCCTGCGGCCAAAGCCAAGGCCAAGCGCCGAAAGCCGGCGACGGGAGGCAAGACGAGCACAGCGCCTGCGGCCGCGTCCAAGAAGAAGAAGCGGCGCGTGTAGCTGCATGCGACGGCAGACTCGCTCTCTTTCCTCTCGTGTAGATCCCTTCATGAATCAGCGCTTCGCTCTCTCTCTCTCTCGCTCTCTCTGTCGTTCTGTGCTCATCCTCAGCTGCTGTGGCGTGCGTCTTTCCTGCCTGCGCTGCTGGTGCCGTCACGCCGCCGCCCGCGGCTCCCAGGGCCGTTCTGCTGCTTGTCAATCGCCGCTGCCGAGGTCTCCGAGCGGCTGCCGTAGATCTTCATCGTGGTGAGAAAGAGCGCTTCGACGCCGCTCTCGCGACACGCTGCAGCGAGCGCCGACATGCCGCTCTCAGGGAACTCCTGGAAGCCGCGCGGCAGGCGGCGCATCGCGTCGACAGCGGCGCCGCTCGACTCGGTCTCCTCGCCGCGCACGGTCATCTGCTTCCAGCGCAGGTGCTGCAGGCGGCGCACGTACTCCTGGACGTCCGCTTCGCGGCCCTCGACGACGACGATCCCCGGCCACCCGATCTTGCTGAAGCCCCCGAGCTGGAGCTCCGACGCCCAGTCCTTCACTACGCGGCGCTTGGTCGGGTTGATGATGTGGTGGAAGTAGATCGCTCGCCTGCCGAGAACCGGCGCTGGTTCTCGCGACAATGGCGACGACAACGACTGAGACGCGTCTCCCCGCTCCAGACTGCTCGGGACTCGGCCGGGATCCGGACCCAGGAGCTCTCCACTCTCCCCATAACCACTGGTAGTTCCCGCGTGGCTGTCGCGCACTTTCGACAGTACGTCGAACAGCAGCTGGTACAGCTGAAGCACGACAACGTCGCCACTGGCGCCGGTCGCGAGCAGCAGCAGCTCTGTGTGCAGTGCCTCTGTCTGCGGCCGCGACAGGAACGGACAGCGCACGGTGAACTCGACGGCGTCGCGCTGCGGATACCCCGGCGGGTACGCCACTTCGAGCGCTGGGACTTCTCGTCCGAAGCGCAGGTCCTTCGCCACATTGAGCGAGTAAGAGTAAGCGAGAGATACAATGTGCTGACAACGCTTGATAACTCGATTGCTTGGCCGCGCTGGACGGTGCCCACCTTGTAGCGGATCGTGTACCGCATCCTCGCTCGCGGAGGGGCGCCCCCGAGCAGCGCAGCGCGCTCGTGCTCCTGCGCAAGCTCTGCGTCGAACTCGAGCTCGTCCGGGCCGAGAAACATGCTGCGTATGCACTCGAACTCCTCCCACTGCTGCGCGCTCATGCTTGGTCGGCTTGTTGGTTAGTGGCGTTGGTATTAGACAGTCTCAATATCCATTCCACCAGGTCCAGTACGCAGGCTCATCAAGAGCTCCAGAATCGGACGCTTCGAAGAGCGCGGGGGCGTTGGCTTGTAGTTCACGTTGCTCTATTCAGTTCTTCAGGTCATTGTGCAGGTACTCGACGATGGTACTCGCTGCCGCCGACTTGGTATTCACCTGATATCTTGTCGTTCATGGCTTGTTTCGCCGCCGTGTCGGCCGCACTCATGCTTGTTGCAGCGCTCGAGGCGTGCTGAGCCGGGCGATGAGGCTCAGACACGGAGCTCGAGGCGGCGCTCCGAGCGCCGCTCCAGGAGCCGCGCGATCTGCTCGAACGTGAGCCCCGCGGTCTCCGGGACCTGCTCGGGAGAGCGCGAGGTCGGTGAGTTTCGAGAACAGCGTCTCCAACGGTTGGCGATGGACCAAGAGCTCACCTTCAGCACCACGAACGCCAACGAGCAGCTCGTGAGCGCGGCGTAGAGCAGGAACGTGCTGCTTGTGCCTACAGAGAACAGCAAAGGTGAGCTCCTCCGTGGTATCCGCAGCACGTCCACAGTTCACACAGCACACAGCAAGCCGAGCTTCGGAGCATACCGATCGCGTGGAAGAGAGTCAGCAGCGTCTGGTTCGACAGCGCACTGCCGAGCCAGAAGACTGCGAACGTGAGCCCCATGCCGACGGACCGGAAGTCGTCGCCCAGGAGCTCGACGCACACGACCCACATGAGCGGCGCCCAGCTCAAGTTCCACGCGAAGATGAACACGTAGAGGTTCCAGAGCCCGAGTGTCTGGAAGCTCGCGGACGGCGAGCTCTCGAGTACCCAGAAGCACGCGCTGAAGACGGCGTAGGACGCCAGCATGATGATCGAGCCCGCCAGCAGCAGCGGCCGGCGCCCCACTCGGTCCACCACTGCCAGCGCGGCGCACACGCCGGCCACTTTCGCGACCGCGACGCCGATTTCTTTCGCAAGGTGGGACGTGCCCGCCGAGGCGCTGCCGCCGTTGAGCTCCGCCAGGATGTAGCTCGAGTAGTAGAGCATGGCGTTGGCGCCAGTGAGGTTGTGGCCGAGAGCGATCGCCATGCTCAGCAGCACGCGTCTGGGGCGACAAGCAACGAGTAGGGAGTCAATCAGTAGCTGACAGCGTCGCCAGCCAGCAAGCAACTCATGGGCTGTGTGCACCTACTTGCGAGTGAGCGGGTCGGTTGCGATGAGCTGGGCGACTTTCAGTACGCCGTAGCCAAGTGGCTGGATGCGCACCACCGTAGGCGCGAGTTCGACTCTCCGCCAGCTCTCCCCCTGTTTCTTTGCTCGGAGCGCGTCATCGCTGTGGCTGAACAAGCGCTTGTAAACAGCGTTCGCCTCCTGCGCTCGATCCTTCTGTTGAGAGCAGCGGTGTGCGTGTGCCTGTGAGCTACGTCGAGCATCGTGTCGTTCGTGGCTTGACGACACCGGAGGACCTGGTACGCACCGAGAGAAGCCAGCGGGGAGATTCCGGAAGGAACGGCATGCCGATCTGACCGAGCAACGCGACAGCTCATCGCCAGTCAGCGAGAGAGCAACGAACAAGAGACTTCACCGCCGCCGAGTTGAGAATCCCTCGAGCACGCACCAACTGGATCACTGGAGGAACAAGCGTGACGGCCAGGATTCTACGCCACCCGCCCTGCAAGTCCGCACCACATCGAACAGATGAGAATTCGGAAGTCGACGACAACATGAAGTGCGTCTCTCTCCAGTCGACAGCCAGGAGACAGTGGCGGCAGTACCTCGTTGTTCTGGAGCAGCCCGCTGACAATGACCGACACGAGGCAGCCGACGCACAGCATCACCTGTCGCGGCATGAAAGCGGCATCATCAGTGAGCGCACGGGCCAACACGACCATTGTAAAGCGACGTCCGGCGTCACCTCGTTGAGCGTGACGAGAGTGCCGCGCCGATCCGGGTGCGCGATCTCCGAGAGGTATGCGGAGACGCAAGGGCCGCTCGCGCCGACCGCCAGTCCAGCGAGGAAGCGGCCAACGAGCATGGACGGGAGCGACCAAGCGAACGTCATGAAGAGCGAGCCGAGCAGGAAGAAGACGGCTGTGACGATGATCGCGGACTTGCGGCCGATGCTGT
Organism: [Pythium] brassicae (nom. inval.); assembly: GCA_008271595.1. Taxonomy (NCBI): domain Eukaryota; phylum Oomycota; class Peronosporomycetes; order Pythiales; family Pythiaceae; genus Globisporangium; species [Pythium] brassicae (nom. inval.). The sequence goes on along the minus strand of SMMQ01003171.1, from coordinate 21,505 downwards.
TTACCACCAGACCACCCTCCCACGACAGCTCGTCAGCAAGAACGAACGGGTGGCGCGACAACCGACAAAAGTGCCCGAGGGCGGAACGCACCAGTCCGACCCAACTCCTCCTGCGAGCGACCCGAACACCGCGCCGAGCATCAGGACGCTCACGATGGCCTCCGCATGCTCTGTCGAGAGCTCCAGGTCCTGCAAAGGCAAAGTTCGAGCGTCCCGAGCACCGAAAGTGAGTCTTCATTAAGCCACTTTGTTGTTTGAAAAAATCGAAAACGGCGTCATGAAACAGCACCTTTTGGATGAGTGGCAGCGCGACGACCATGACGCACAGGTCGTAGCCGAAGAGGAAGCCCGAGATGGCGCTGAGCGCCGCGATGCAGAGCTGCGTGCCCCACTCGCCCCGCGCGAGAGTGTCTATCGCGGTGGGAGAATCGGGGGCGGACTCCGACGACGAGATGCCCTGCAGGTGCTCGCTATCGGTGGCGGAGTCGGTGGCATTCTGGTCGTCGCGCGCGGCGGGAGGCGTCTGAGGCACGGCTTCGTACGTGGTGGGCTTCATGCGTTTTGGTTCTGTGGTCGCGATTGTATTTAACGAAGAATCACCTTTTTAGACGAAGAAACTGTTTTTTCTCATCCGAGAGGCAACTGCCAATGAACGGGAGTCTCTTTCTTTGCATCCCGCAACTGCGCGTCTCTGAACTCGATCAAGTAGCTAACTGTGTGAGACTGCTCGCTCGTTCTTTATTGACTGGACTGCGTAGCTAGCACAACCGGGCGGCGATGCAGCGGCGTCCAGAGAAGCGTCCTCGCTCGCAGTCTCCGCGGCGTTTGAATCGCGACCACCGCCGCTGTCCTAGAGGTGGACTTCGTCCGCGCCGCGTCCTCCCGAGTGCTCGTAGGCAAGCTGGAGCTTCGAGTGGACAGGTCCGCCTGCTCGCTCGTCGTACCTGCTTTTGTGCGCGCGTGGACCGCCAGGAGCTGCGCGATCGCTGAACTCGTTGCGTCCGCCTCCGAGTACGCCACCGACGTCGCTGCTGCGGTGTCGTGACGCTGACCCGACGACTCTTCCTCAGCACCTTCGAACGGATACTGGCACAGGAAACACAGAACACGGTGGATATGTGAGCTACAGCAGCTGCCGCATCGACGGCATACAGGCTCCTGTCTGAACGAGGCCCGTAGCGCACCTTGCTGCGGTTCACGACGAAGACGTAGGTGACGCAGAGCTCCGGCTCGAAGGCCTTGGCGAGCGGGTCCGTGGTGCGGTGGTGGTAGCCCGGGAAGAGCGCAATGTCGAACTTGCGGCGCTCTTTGAGCACAAAGCCCGCTGCCGCCGCCTGCTTCTCCACGTGCCAGTTGGAGTACGGCGGCCGCGTCTTGAGCGTCACGTGCGCCTCGCCGCGCTCCTCGAGCCGCGCTCGCGCGCTCTCGAAGAAGTCGCGCAGCAGCGCGCGGTTCACGTGCACGCGCTGCTGGCCGCTGTGCGGGAAGTTGAACACGATGCGCGAGAACTGCGCCGGCACGCGCGCGCCGTCTGGCAGCCGCGCCGGGAGCTCGTGCAGTTTCGTGGCGTCCACGCCGTGCAGCACGCGACCGCGCAGCGCGCGGAAGTCGCGGAGACACTGCGCCGCGTTCGCATACTTGCTGCGCACGGCGGCTTCCGAGTCGAGCGACGTTGCGAGCAACCCGTCGCCCGTGCTTCGGTGCCGCGCGAGGCCGCGTGAGAACGTAAAGTCTGGAGCGCACAAAATCGGGTTTAGCGAGGATATCGTGGCGAGCTCGTGCAAGAGAGGAATGAATGAATGGATGCACTCGCCGCCGTCGCCGAGCACAAGGATGCGGTCCGTTGCAGTGTACAACGAGCGGGCGTCACTGCTGCTGCTGCTGCTGCGGCTGCTGGCGGTCGCCTTCTTGGGCTTCGGCGCCGCGCGCTTCCCGTGCTTCGGTCGGCTCGGTGCCATCGCGTCTCAACTTGTGTGCTGCCAACCGATTGGTTTTGGATTTTGACAGGCGGCGCTACTTCACTCGGAGAAAGTATTGAACTGGCGTTACTTCAGGTGACAAGCGAACGTGGTCGGCTCCCTGTGGTGTGTGCTACATATCCCCACTCCAGACTCCCCACCTCCACCTCCTCTATGTGAACCAGACGGCTTTCACGTCGTCCTGCCCAAACATCTTCTTGCACGTCGGGCACTTGCGATTCCGCGACTTGAGGTTGCTGTCCACGCAGTCGCGGCAGAACATGTGGAAGCACTTGGCGAGCAGCACGTTCTTGCGCTGGTCCTGGCACACCGAGCACTTGACGAGCTTCTGCAGCTCCGCGAGCTCGAAGCGCTCGAGGTCGCTCAGCTCGCCGGTGTTGGCGGCGGCGCCGCTGCCCGCGCCGGTCCCGTTCCCGGCCCCCGCCGCCTGCTGCAGCAGTTTCTCGTACCGCTTCTCCTTCTTCTTGAACTCGTCGCACCGGTCGCACGCTCGCTGCTGCTCCTGCTGCTGCTTCTGCGCGGTCTCGGCCGCCGACGTCGCGTACAAGTGCTTCGCTACCTCGGCCTCGCGCGCCGCCTTGCGCTTCTCCGCCTCGGCGGCGTCCTTCTCGCTCGCGATCGTCGCCACGAACGCCTTGAGCGCCTCGAGCTCCTTCTCCTTCGCGTGCAGCGCCTCCTGGGAGCCACGACAGCCGCCAGCCAAGCAATCACGCGGGTCGGAGTGAGTCAAAGCGGACCAGTGGATCGATCGTAACAGGCAGCCTCCTTCCCCCTCCTCCCTTCAGCGCAGAGCCCTGAACGCCACCCCACAACACGCACTTTGACCGACTCGATGTACGCTTTCTGCTGCTTGTGTACCGTGCCGAGCGACGACACCTGCAGCCGCGCGGCCGCGAGCTCCTCGAAGCAGTGCGCCTTCGCCTGCTCCTCTTTCGACAGCTGCGAGTGCAGCTTCTTGTTCGAGCTGCGCTTCTCGTCCACTTGGTGCAGTAGCTTCTTCCGACCCTGGCGCGCCGTCTCGAGTTCCTTCGACAGCGTGTCAATCTCTGAGATCAGCGCGTCGTTCTCCTCGCGTGACGCCGCCTCCGCGCCGCGCATCGCCTCGATCTCGAGCCGGAGCGCGTCGGCGGCGGCCTTGCTCGCTGCGTGCGCCCGGAGCTCCGCGGCGAGTGTGGCGTCCAGTTCCGACTGCCGCGCGAGTAGACTCGCAACCTTGTCGCTGGAGCTGCCACAGTGCACCGCGACGCACGTTCGTTAGCATCTCGAGAGGACGAATGGCTACAGGAGCGCTCGTGCGTCGCACGCACCCTTCGGAGGTCTTCAGCGCGTCGTACGACTTCTGGAGCTCCAGCTTCGACGCCTCCAGCAGCTGCACCTGCACTGTCGTGTGAGAAGCGCGCGGCGTCCACTGACAGCAGCAGCAGCAGCATTACCACCACCACCACCACCTGCGTCTCGCACCTGCTGTGTGAGCGCTGCGAGCTGTTTCGACTCCGTCAACACGTCTGCGCGCTCGCTCTTCTGCCGCGCGCTGCTCACCTGGCTCTTGAGCGTCTCGTTTTCACTTTGAAGCAGCTGGGAGCGCGACTTGAGCTCGTTCAGCTGCACACGCATAGCACCAGCCACCATCGCCACGCGACACGGCGTTAGTCAGTGCCACGTAACAGCAGCCAGGACGCCACCGCCGCGCTCTGCGCACCTGGTCTTTCAGTGCTGACGCGTTTGACAGCTTCTCGCGGAGCGCGACGTTCTTGAGATTGAGCTCGTCCATCTGCGTCTTGACCTTCGTCATGTCGGTCTGGAGGCGCGCGAGCTTCTTCTTCCACTTTTCGTTCACATGCGCCTCGATATCCTGACGCGTTAAACCAGAGCCGCCCGCACACACACACAAAACTTCCCACTCAGCCACTACGTCTCAGAGGATGAGCAAGCACCACGAACCGGTTTTAGCGGCGCGCACCTTTGCCTTGTGGCGGATCTTTGAAAACTCCTCGCTGATGTGCGTCTTCTCATCGCGCAGGTGCTCCAGCTTGTCCTCGAACTCCTGCTTCATGGTCGCTTCTTCCTTTCTCCTCTGCACACGACGACCGTATCAGCCAGTCAGCCAGCGACTCAGCCCACCCGCCAGCCCCCTCAGCAAACCTCCGACAACACCGCATCGTCGCACCGCTGTCTCCATCGCACGGAGCTTCTCGACCTCTTTCTTAAGCTCTGCGCACACACCGCGCTCGCGGTACAGCTTGGTGCTCAAGATCGTCTGGTTCTCCCGCAGCGTCGCGAGCGTCTTCTCCTTCAGCGCGAGCTCCTCTTCTGTGATTGTCACGGCGCCGACAGCTGCTGCTGGCGCCTCCGTCTTGACAGGCGCGGCGTCGGACGCGTCCTGGCGCTCGTCCCCCGCGCCGCCGCTCTTCGCGTCCCCGTCTGCGCGCTGCTGCTCGGACGGGTCCACGAGCGTCGACGGGCTCTGCTCGACAAAGTGACTGAGTCGGTCGAGCTCTCGGCACGCGCGGTGGCGCTCCACTTCCTTCGCCAGCAAGTCCGTCTCAAGCTCCTGGACCCGCGCCTTGTACTGCTCTCACAAACACACACACATACAGGCGACAGTGTCAGTACCAATCATCTGGCGCACCCTGACAGCCACAGCCCCATACACGCGCCACGCACTGTCTGTACTTGATCCTTGAGCGCCAGCGCGTGTGCGACGGCAGCGCGCTTCGCCGCTGCAAGCTGCGCGAGCTCGAGCTTCGCCTCTGGCGGCTGCTCAGCCGCCACTGCGCTCAGGATATCTGCCAGCAGGCGCTGCGCGCGCGTGTGTGTGCTCGTGAGCTGCTCCTGCAGCTGCTGCTCGGTATCGGAGAGGTCCTCTGCCGCGACGTACTGGGTCGGGTCGTCCGCGACAGCCGCGCGACCCGCCCGCTCGCCGGCGTCCGCAGCGGCGCTCTCTGCCTCGTTCTCGACGTCGGCCTGTGTGACCGCGAGGAACCACTCGGGGAGGTTCAGCCGCAGCTCGGCGGCCGGCGTGCGCAGCAGCCCAAAGTTCTCGGCGGCGTCCAGCACGTCGGTCCACTCGCCTCCTTCTGCGTTCGTGGCGGCCGTGGTGGCGGCGCCACTGCGCACGCTCAGCGCGGCTGTGAGGTCGTCGAGAAGCTGCAGCCACTGGCGCCGCACGCAGCGCAGCGATGCGTTTGCGAGCGCGCGGCCGCGGAAGAGCGCTTCGCACTTGGCGGTCAGGAACGCCGCGCGCCGGTTCTTCTCGCGCAGCTCAAGCGCCAGCGCGCGGTTCTTCTCGCACACGGCGCGCATCGTGTTTGGATTCGCCTGCAAGCACAATCGAAGCAGTTAGTATACGGAAACGCAGTCGTTCTGGGTGCTTTCGGTCGGGGACGCACCTCGGGCGGCTCGAGGCGCGCGCGCTTGAGCAGACCGCCGGCCGGCGCCATATCCGCGTCTGCTGCGGGCTTGCGCTTGGGAGCGCCCGCTGCGCCGTTGTCGTGGGTCTCGTGCACATCCGCCATCGAGAAGAGAGATAGAGCCGCACGCAGAGAGAGGTAGAGAGAGAGAGAGAGAGAGAGAGACGCAGGAGGCGGCGGTCGCCTGCTCTCTTCGAGCCAAAGTGGTGCTTCTCGCTTTTTCCCCTCCCCACACACTAATCAAGGATTTTTGGCAGAAAGCAAGTCGATTGCAAGAAGAGCGCTCTTATCTTAATGTACGTATGAATCTATAGGAATAATGTCTGCAATTAGTTTTGCATATTGTTTTCCTGACGTGAATATAATATTTTGATATCATCGCGTCAACTGAGCTCTTCTCTCGACTTATAAGCCTTCACTCACAACGAGTCTCCAAAGTTCCAACTCCCGCACAACATACTGATCTGGTACCTTGTCGAGCACCTCGGCTCAGCTGTGACGGCGCAGAGCAGTCGGCAGTCGGCCCAGGACCAAGTCTGTGTGGTTGGCTCGCTTCCCAGGAGATCGTGTGGCGCTTCCGAGTCCCTTCGAGTCCTCATTTGGTATCAAGTCGCTGCTTGCCTTGATGCTTACAAATGGACGCGTATTGCCGCTTATCGTAGCTCCTCAGTGGCTGACGAGGGAGCGTCGTACACACGCAGCGATCGGGAATACCCACCTTTTGACAAATACACTCGCTCTGGGAACCCAGAGCCACGCTCTCATCGAATGAACCATGCAATCACACGCACACTCGTGCAGATTCGCTCACTGTACGCTGCACAAGCCAGTGTGCGAGTCGCCGCCGCTTGCACCTTCGCGGTCGATCAGGGACGCGGGGAAAGGGACGTCGGCGAACGAAAACTCGTCGAACTCGAGCTCGAAGAACGCGGTGATTCGGCCAAAGTTCGCCGTGTTCGTCCAGCCGGGATACTGCGAGCGCAGCACGAGGCTCACGGAGTCGCCCAGCTCAACGTTGCGTACGAGTCCAGTGGGATCCTTGTAGAGCTTGACGTGGCGACGGAAGTGTCGCGCGGCGCGAAGGTTGCAGAACGCGACCACTCGGGCGACTTCTACGTCACCCTCTTCTGTAACTCCGTGGGCGTCGCTCTCCGTCTCGATGACAGCGCCAGACCCGCGGTCGACGCGTCCGTCGCCTTCACTGCCATCTATGCTGGTGGCCGCAGCCGCAGCGGCGCGAGTGGGTTTCCGCACCGCAACCTCCACCCACGTGCTTGAGCCCCGGTACGTCCCGTTGTGCTCTGGCTCGAAGCTCGCCCAGCCTTGGTCTTTCGACGAGCACTCGACTGCCAACAGCACACAGCGCGACGCCGAGACGCCGGGCGGGAGCCCAACCGCACGCCGCGTCGGGATGTCGAGGCGCACGTACTCGTGATTCATGTTGTCGTCGCCCCCAACGCGCTCGGCGACGTGACTCTCGAATGAGAGCAGCAGCCCGGCGAACGCGAGGATGTTGCTGACGACGTCGGCAGGACAGTTGCGCTGAGTCGCGAGTGCTGCTGCTGTGAAGAGTATCTCGGGCAGCGACGCGCGCGAAGGCACCGGCGGCGGCTCGCCTGGAGCGAGTGCGCGCACGGCGTCGGGGTCCTGAAACGGCGTGTCGTCTGCCGGCACGAGGTAGAGTGCGCCGTCATCGGAGTCGCGGTCGCGGATGCGCCGTGCCATTATCTCGAGCTGGGCGTGTCTTGCTTGGGTGTGCGTGCGGTTAAGCTGGCGCAGGCGGAGCGGGGTCGTGGCGTCGTGTTCTTCGGCCATGAGAATGGCTTGTGCGAGCCGAGATAAGCCGCAAGAAGCAGTTGAAGAAGGATGGCGTGGACCACGTCAAAAAGGAATGATTGTGAAAATCGTGATCGTATTTTAGAGGGGTGCTACGCTATTGTGAAGAAAGATTCCGATTAATTCACGCATTTCTTTCGGTGAAAAATGAACTGGAAGAGGTCGCTTTGGAGGAAAGCTTGGGGACAGCAGAGAATGGAGTGCGCGCTTCTCGTTGTGATGGAGGCAGACATCACAGAGCCTTGAACCCCGAGCTTATAGTTGCAATAGCAAGAGCTGGTGTGGTGCCAACGCCTAGCGTCCTTTTCGTGCGCTAGAAAAGTGACTTTGCGCAATCAGCTTTTCAGTGACAGAATGGAATGGGTTACTGGTGTTTCTTCTCGCACCTTGGCGATGTGTTTTGATGTGATGGAGAACGATGCTTGGCGTGCGTGTGCGTCGCGACGCATGGGGGGTAGAGCAGCGCGCAGCGCGCAGAGTTTTCGCGGTCTTGCTTGCTGCTGTGCGTCATGAGCGCCGACATCGTGACGCCAGATGAGTGTTCACCTTGAAAAGGCGCCAAGTGCATTCAGCATTGGCTGCATGCAGTGTTTGCTCTGCATACACATGGGAGATATTATATCTTTTTACAGTACCTTGCAACCTCTATGACCTGGTTTTCACTATCAAATACTGAATCAACACAATACAAAACTCGACCTCGAACGTTTGGCCAACGACCTGTTCTCAGACCTCTGAACTTTGGTTCATTTCCCTTTCGACACGTCGAAAGAAGAAAGAATCGCACCCGGCGGTCGCCCAAGCACCCGAGCGCGCGCCAGGCACCGCGTGGCAACAACCAGAGGGACCCTCTCCCTGCGCGACTGTAGCGATGGCGAAGAAGAGCGCGCCGTCGTCGTCGTCGTCGTCGCCGCCGCCCGTCGTCTTCTCCACGAAGAAGGTCACGCGCCGCAAGAGCGCGCCGTTGCCGCAGCCCGCGTCTTCTTCGTCCCCCACACAGCAGCAGCAGCAGCAGCATGCGCCTCCGTCCGAGCCCAGCGCGATCCAGCGCCACAACAGCGACAAGGGGAGCCGTCCTGCGCATGCGCCGACGAGGCGGCGCGCGTCCCCGCACTCGCAGAAGCGGAAGAAGAGCAGCTCGATGCAGCGCTTGCAGCCGGCGTCCGCGCTGCTGCAGAGCGACCAGATCTCGGTCGCGCAGTGCGTGCGCAGCATGGTCGAGAAGAAGACGGATGCCACGCTGCTGCTAGACAGCAATGGGCTGCTCACAGGGATCCTCACGGACAGGGTACGTGCGCGCGAGTTGTTTCTCTCTGGTCTCTCGTAGCGTTGCTCGGAGCGCTAAAGCACTTGTGCGCTCGCTGCGTTGCAGGACATTGCGTTCAAAGTCGTGGCGATGGATAAGAACCCGAAGCTGACGCGCGTGTGCGACGTCATGACGCCGAACCCGTCGTGCGTCGCGTCGAACGCGAGTGCGATCGACGCGCTCAAGAAGATGGTGTCGGGTCAGTTTCGCCACCTGCCAGTGACCGACAACGAGAAAGGTGCGGCTGCTTGCTTGTTCTGGCCGCCTGGTCGCCCTCGTTTCCATCGCGGCGCCATACCTGCGACTCACGCGCGAGGCGATGTATGTGCCCAGTGGTGGGGATTCTGGACATTGCCAAGTGCCTCTACGACGCGATCTCGAAGATCGAGCACGGCTACGAGCTGTCGCCCGACCGCCTGTCGGAGGCGGTGAAGAAGGTGCGGTTGCTGGATCCGCTGTCTTGTTGGTTCGTAGTCAGTGACGAAGTGCACGCGTCGAACTGAGCGTTCCGGATGCGCCTCCACCATTGCCCCCAGTTGGAGCGCCACATGTCAGGCGCAGCAGGCGCCAACTTATTTGAGACGCTTCGGCAAAAGGTGCGGGGCTCGGTGACAGTCGATGGATGGTGACGCGCCGTCGCATCGTCGAGTGACTGACAAGCTTACGTGATGCCCGACAGCTCTATCTGCCTACGCTGTCGGCAATCCTCTCAGAGAATACTGTTGTTCCGATCGTGCAGCCGGACTCGACGGCTCTGGATGCTGCGAAGCTCATGCTCGAGAAGAAGACGAGCGCTGTGATGGTGTGCAACGCTGCGGGCGAAATGGTCGGGATCTTCACGTCGAAGGACCTGATGCGGCGCGTGGTCGCAGTCGGCATCGAGCCTATTGACACTGCGCTCTCGAGCGTGATGACAACGAACCCGTACTCTGCGACGCTCGGTACCACGATCCTCGAGACGCTGCACTCGATGCACAACGGCCGCTTCCTGCACGTGCCGGTGTTTGACGAGCACACGAAGCTCGTGGGGCTCGTTGACGTCCTCCAAGTCACGTGCGGCGTCGTTCATCAGATGGGGTCGTTTCAGATCGCGAAGAACGAGAGCGTGCAGCCGCTGTGGGACAAGTTTCGCAGCAGTTTGCACCCTTCCGAAGACACTGGCGGCGAGGACCATGACGATGGGAACGACAGCGAGTCGGCCGCCCCAGAAGGTGACAGCGAGGTTGACAGCTCAGCAGTGGTGTCGCCGCCACAGGTTCCTGCGGTTCGAGAGAGCGGCCGACTGGTGATCGGCGGGCAGACGTGGGACGAATTTGTCGAGTCCCACAGCCTGAACCTGCTCCACGACGACCTGTCGGATCCGACGGCGCCGGACAACCCGGCGCAGGACAGCAGCACACCAAACGTGTTTGTGTTCAAGCTGGCAGACTGTTACGGAACAAACCACCGGTTCACGAGCTCTGCCGAGTCGTTGAATGAGTTGCTGCGAGACGTGCAGAACCGTTTGGACGACTACACCATCCGCAAAGTTCACTACGTGGACGACGACGGCGACCACGTACGTCTCCCCTGCCACTCTTGTGTGCTGCGTCACAATAACACTGGTCAAAGACTAACCTGGCGCCATCGCTTCCACTCTTTCTCTCTCTCTCGTAGGTGCTGCTGTTCAAGGACGACGACCTGAAGGACGCCGTCAAGCGCGCCAAGATGTGGGGGAACAAGTACATCCGGCTGATCGTCCCGTTCCGAGTGTCGCGCATCGGCGAGCGTACGCGCCCCACGCAGCACGCGTTCGCGCACGGGTCTGAGTTGACGCTCGGGATGGTGTACTACGCGGCCGCAGCTGCGGCAATTGCCGGCGCGTCGTTCTTTCTGAGCCGGCGAAAGTGACGTCAAGCTGGACACGAACCGCACTGCCCGTCCTTCCGCCTGGTAACGAACGCCGGCCGATCGGCGCCTCGCCATCGCTGGCGCGCGCGAGTCGATGACACAGAGCGAGGATCCCGGCTGCTCTTTCGGCGCGCCGACCGCTCTCGACGAGGCTTTTTGTACACATACCCGGCTCGCATCGCACCACCAGCAAGCGCAACAAGCGCAGCACAGCGTCTTCGTCATCCCACGCGCAAAAGAAGGCACAGGAGGGCGGACGCGCACACACCACAAACGCACGCACAAGACGCGCATCACTCAGGACACAAGCGCACGTTTTCTTATCGTCGTCGTAGTGAATGCACGGACTGCACTGCACACCTTGTGGGCGCGTGGGGCGTGCGGGGGCAAAACTTCTTCTTGGCCGCGGCGGCGGCGCCTCAGGCTGCCGTGAAGCGCGCGACTGCAGTCGACACGTGCGCGGCGCTGAGCGCTGAGAGCACCGCGATCGCCTTCCACGAGAAGAGGTGCGGGAAGTGGTAGAGCAGCGCCCAGAGGCTGTAGAGCCCCGCGCCGGTGGCCACGAGCAGCGCATTCGCAGGGTTCGCGAGCCCCTTTAGGTTCAGGTGCTGCTGGGACGCCTGTGGGTGGGGCGTCGGCACTGACCGGAGTGCGCCAGTCAGTCAGAGAGAGAGAGAGTCGCTCTGTCCGTCCATGCAAGCAAAGTGGACGCACTCGCTTCTGTGATGACGCAGTGGAGCACGCCGTCGTCCTCAATCCCGTACTCGCCCATTGCGCGGTCGTGGATGAGTAGCATCCCCTGTGAGCAGGACGTTTCACCGCCGTCAGCCTTTGGTTCTGACGCGCCCGCTTCCAAGTCGACTCGACAAGGTGCGCACCATGTAAATGAGGCGGACCTTCTTGCCTTCGGCGACTGCGTCCGCGAAGAACTGCGCGGGCCATCGACGCGGCAGCTCGTGAGCAGGGTCACCATCGTTAGGGGAAGCGACACACGCACGCACCTCCGCCACGAAATCGTCGACGATCTGCGTCGCGCGGCACCACGCCGGCCGAACGTGTTCACCTGCAGAGCGCGGCGATGAGAGCGTGATCAAGCGGTCGCCGGCGCAGCGCAGCAGATACACACACGCACCCACACGAAGGCGTACACGCAGGCACCCGTCGGGCACGGCTGGCGCCGCTCTGCGCAGCGCACACGAACACGCGAATCCCGCAGAATCGTGAGAAAGTGTCGGGCTCGGAAGTGCACACACACACTTCACATACACGACGTACTCTGTCGGGAGATCAGCCGCAGCCGCCGCTGTGCTCAACGCTGCGACTTCTGCTTCACATTCCGCGGCCCCTTCCGCCTGCTTTAAAGTAGCACAACCCGCCCGCCCAATTGGTTCCAACGCACCAGCGCAGCAGCAGAAAAGAGGCGTGCGGCCGCTAATGACGCTTTCGCTGCACGTACGCTCTGCGCGACTGGCGCTGCGGCTACTGTTGGTTCCTCGGACGCGCTCTCTTCCGCAGGCGCGCATCCGCTTGATCGCTCGGTGCTCGTCGACACTGACGCGACGACCCTGTTCCATCCATGAATGCGCATCCACGCCAACACGCACAGAGAGACAGAAGGGTGAGCTGCTGTCGACATTCATCATTTGCCATTTGCCGCTGCAAGGGCGACGTACTCGGCTTGGTCGTCTACGAGCGCCCACTCGCCCAAGTCCGTCTGTACGTGCGCGGCGTTCGAATCCATGGCTGTCGCTGTCGCTGTCGCTGTCGGTGCGGGTGTGGTCGAGGCGGGCGGATGGTACTTGCTGGGGCTTCGAGACTTTGGGGCTTCTCTGGGGCTTCCGGGTTTGAAGGTCCTCCTTCTCTTGAAGATTTTCGAGTGCTTCCTTCTTTTCGACAACTTGAAAACGAAAGCGTTACTTCTCTCATCGCGCTACTTCGCTTCGCGCTACTTTGCTTCGCGCTACTTTTCTTCACGCTACTTCTCGACAGGATTTCCAAAAAAACAGATCTAAAATTAGGAAAATTACTATTTTTTTATTTATTTTGGCATTTTGGAATGGATTCTAAACGGTTCAAAAACCCTTTTTCCACGCAACCTGTCATTTTGAATTGGACTCTAAACGTTTCAAATCCATTTTTACATGGCAATTTGAAAAAGATTCTAAACGTTTCAGATCCATTTTTACACGCATTAAACCAGATTCATCTAAACTTGAGAGCAACTCAAGTTAACATGAACATTGCAACCGAGGCCAACCGACTACTCTTCATCCTCCGCCGGCTTGGACTTCTTCGAAGCCTTCGCGGCCTTCGTCGACTTGGGCGTCTTTGCGTCCTTCTTCGGCTTCGACGTCTTGGCCGACGTCGTCGAGTTGCCGCTCTTCACAGGCGTGTCGTTGTCAGCATCGGCATCGGCCGCGCCACCGCCACCTCCCGAGTTGTTCTTGATCGTGAAGCACTGCACATACAGCTGGTAGTGGTCCCACTTGCCCTTGACGCGCACCTTGCCCAGCCAGTACCAACGGCCCTCGCACGTGGCCTTGTTGCACTTGAAGATGTCCGCCGACATGGCCGCTTTGCCGTCACGGACAAAGTTGTCGACCCCCCACTTCTTCACGCCATCGATCCAGACCTCGGCCGGGCCGTTGTGGTTCGACTTCTTAAACGTGATCTTGGAGCCCGCCGGGACGGCGTCCACCGGCGGCTTGGCATTGTAGCGCCCGCACGTGTCCGGCGCCTTTGGGTTCCTGATCGCGTCCGGGTCGGAGATCGATCCGGACGGCGTGCCCTTTTGGAAGTCCAGCCAGAGGTCCTTGACAGTGCGCCCGGACGACTTAGCGTACGCCGCGATGCCGTCCTCGGCGCTGCTCGAGTCCACGGCGCTGGCCGGGATGTCCGCCGGCTTGGGGAAGCTGCCGATCGCGCAGTTGAAGCACTCGCCCGAGTTGAGCTGTCCGAGCAGCTTACCGTTCGCGAGCAGCGCCGAGTGCGCGTCCGCGCCGGTGAGAAGCAGCGCGGCGGAGGCCAGCGCGGTGGTCCAGGTGGTAGGGGCCATTACAGTGGGGTACTTGGGGGATGTTCCTTGGAGGCTTGGAGCTGCGGGAGGCGAGGCAAGTTGCAGAATGATCTCCTTTGCAACCCATGCCTCAAGTCAAGAAGGCTCTCGACAGCCCCCTCGGGTGTCGTGTCCCTTGTTGAGCTCTTGAATCGTCCATCTGGGATTGCCGCAGCCGCCCTCCTCTTCCGAAGGAAGCTCCTGCTCCTCTTCTCCTCTGCCGACTCTCTCGGTAGTCGGTGCGATTCTCGCGACTCCGTTGTCGCCTTTGCGACCCGACGAGCGAGGCCAGATGCCTCTCAGGCACTTCCGTGTTCACCGCTGTTTCGATACCATAAGAGCATCCTACAGTGTGCAGGGTTTGAGTGTTGACCAATCAGTTAAAAATAATGACCTTTTTAAACCGATTGGATACGAAACTGAAGCAAATAGTTCGGCATCCTATGTCAATATTCCCTTTTAAAAACGATGAAAAGATAGCGTTCGGTTAACACGTTCGCCCCTGTACCGGTGATATGATGTCTTCACGCTCATTGGGCAAACAGTATTTGCGCGAGGTGACGACTCGACTCGCTCAATGCGAAATGAAGTGTGAAATTCTACATCTCCCTCCTCACACCAAAAATTATGAAGCGCACCGCCGCCATCCGCGCGCATCTTGAGCAGCTCGTGCGCCGCGACCTGCGTGCCCCTGCGGACGAGCTCGCGCTCCGCCGCCGCATCGACGACTACTACCTACCGGTCTTCCGCTGGGCCGAGGAGCGTCTAATGCAACACGCTGAAGAGCAATCGAAGAAACCACTCGTGCTCGGACTGAGCTGTGTGCAGGGCGGCGGGAAGACCACGCTTGTGACGTACCTGGAGGCACTGTTCGCGTTCACCGGTCACCGCTGCGCCGCGCTCTCGCTGGACGACGTGTACCTCACACGGAGCGACCAGGTGGTGCTCGCACTGGCAAACCCCGGCAATCCGCTTCTCGAGGTATGACGAACGCAGAGAGACCAGGCCGTCTTGGGTGGCAATCGCAGACGCGGGCGACGCTTGACGAGCTTCTACGTGCTGCACACGCTTGCTTGACACTGCACAGCACCGCGGGAACCCCGGCACGCAGGATCTGAAGCTGCTGCTCGACTTTGTGCGTGAGTGCCGAACTTCGACTGGTGAGATCCTCGTACCGCGTTATGACAAGTCGCTGCACGGTGGCCGCGGAGACCGCGCACCGCGCTCCGAATGGGTGACGAAAGAAGGTGCGTGTAGTGTTTCTTGTGTGCCACTGAGAGTAGACTACACCTGATGCGAACTGGCTCGGAATCCCAGGTCCGCTCGACGTACTGCTCATTGAGGGGTGGTGCATGGGGTTCCAGGCTCGCGCATCCAGCGAGGAGCTCAGGTACGATCTGAGGAGCGCGGTGTTTCTGCACGTGTTGATGTGGAGCTCTGACGCTGAACTCGTATCCGCGCAGTGCTGATCTGCGTCCCGTGAACGAGGCGCTTCGCGAGTTCGACGAGCTCTACGAGCAGCTCGACGGACTCATCACGATCAAGGTCAAGGATCTCGACTGGGTCTACAGGTGCGAACGAAATTGGCTCCTGCTTTCCAGTTATCGCGTCGACGTTCTCCACTCGCTAAAAGCCATCAGCGTCGTGCAGGTGGCGCGAGGAGCAGGAGCAGAACCTGCGCGCAGCGAACAAGCCGGCGCTGTCGCCGTCAGAGGTGCGCGACTTTGTCGACCGCTTCATGCCGGCGTACCGAGCGTACTTGAGCGACTTGTACGCCACCGGTGCGCTGGGCTCGAGCGCGTCTGCAGCGTCGAGCTCGCCTCTCGCGAAGGTGCCACACCTGCTGGTCGAGATCGACGCGGAGCGCCTTCCTGTCCTGTGAGAGTTGTGCTGGTTTATTTTGCGGTCTCGGCTTCCGAAAATCCTGTTTTCCTAGATATTCTCCAACAGTACTCGAAGAACAAAGGTTCAGTTATATCTTTATCTTGCATATATCTTCGAAAAACAGCAATGAACAGGCTTCTATATTCGATTTATCCACTTTCGGTATTGACTACATTTAATCTGTATTCTTTTGACGGGATGCGTGTCCGCACATTCTCGCTTTTAGCAAGTCACACAGGACTTGTCTTCCCACATTTCGTCCTTGGCAAAGAACGAGTGGAGCCAAGCAGAAGGAAGCAGCAGCAGCACGCACAGGATGGAGCGCTACCAGAAGCTCGAGAAGATTGGCGAGGGCACGTACGGCGTGGTGTACAAGGCGAAGGACCGCGTGACGGGCGAGGTCATCGCGCTCAAGAAGATCCGCCTCGAGGCCGAGGACGAGGGCATCCCGTCCACGGCCATCCGCGAGATCTCGTTGCTCAAAGAGCTCCAGCACGTCAACATTGTGCGCCTCTACAACATCGTGCACACGGAGCGCAAGCTCACGCTCGTGTTCGAGTACCTCGACCAGGACCTCAAGAAGTACCTTGACGTGTGCGAGAAGGGCTTGGAGAAGCCGATCCTCAAGGTGCGCGCGTGCGGTGTCAAGAGGGAGAGAGAGAGAGAGAGAGGGACGTTATGGCATCACTCACCCGCGCGAACGGCGCACGCTGCAGTCGTTCTTGTACCAGCTCTTGCGCGGCATCGCCTACTGCCACCAGCACCGCGTGCTGCACCGGTACGTGCGGACGGCGCGCTCGGGTCGTGTGGACGAGACGCGCACTGACGAGTCTGTGCGCACCCTCAGCGACCTGAAGCCCCAGAACCTGCTCATCAACCGAGAAGGCGAGCTTAAACTCGCAGACTTTGGGCTCGCGCGCGCGTTCGGCATCCCAGTGCGCAGGTGCGTCGCTGTCGGGTGGTTTGTGAGACTGGCTGGCAGCAAGTGCGGTGCTCACTCAGCGTCGGTTTACGTGCTCGCTCCAGCTACACGCACGAGGTCGTGACGCTCTGGTACCGCGCGCCGGACGTGCTGATGGGCTCTCGGTCAGTCGCCGCCTCGCCTCTCGGTGCTCTTTTCACCCGTCACACTCTCCTGGCTGGGAGCTGCCGCTAACTGGGCGGTGGGTGCTGCACTTTGTCTGCTCTTACAGCAAGTACTCGACACCCGTGGACATCTGGAGCGTGGGCTGCATCTTTGCCGAGATGGCGAACGGTGGCCCGCTCTTCGCGGGCACGTCCGAGTCGGACCAGCTCGACCGCATCTTCCGCCTGCTCGGCACGCCGAGCGTGGACATTTACCCCGCGATCGTCGACCTCCCGGACTACCGAGTGCGTTCCGCAGTGTGTCTGGTCGCGGTGCTGGTGAATCCTCTCTCTCTCTTGTCCCCTTGCCTGAACGTTGTGTGTACGTGCTCGCTGCAGAGAGACTTCCCCGTGTACCCGGTCCCGGACGGGCTGAGCCACCTGGTGCCGACGCTCGACCAGGACGGCGTCGACCTGCTCGAGCAGATGCTGCAGTACGACCCGTCGAAGCGCATCACGGCCGCTGACGCGATGAAGCACCCGTTCTTCAGCGACTTGACGCCCACGCTGGCGGACGACAAGTGAGGCAGGCGAGAGAACGGGGGACGAGGTCGGTGGCGGCGCAGCGACTCGATTCGAGCGAATGCGGGAGACACAAGCGAACGCTGACCAGAGTCTTCAGTGT
>SMMQ01003170.1:0-14234 GCA_008271595.1 [Pythium] brassicae (nom. inval.) | reverse complement strand
CCCCCCGGGGGGGGGGGGGGGGAGAGAGGATGGCGATGTCGATGTTGCTGAATGACGCGCTAATGTGATGCGTAGAAGCGCCATCGACAAGCAAAAGGAAGTGGCGCCCGTCGGTCGTCATCTTCTTGTTAAGCTCTGTGAGCCACGACGAGAACAAATCCCGTGTCATCCAGCCCTTGCGTGAGCTGGCGTACGAGACGCCAAGGTCGCTGATGCCTCGTCCGCAAAAACAGCGTGGATGCTGCGCCGACCCTCACAAGTGAAGCGGTAGTTTGTCGCTCCCGTCCGCGTTCGAAGCAACCACGGTCGTTTGGCGCTGCTTGCTCAGTTTTGTTCCCACGACAGGAGCGTGTGAGATCGTCGTCGCGGGGGCTTGACTGTAGTAGAGAGCTGTTTCGTCAAAGTTGTATACATCTTGCGGTGCATACGTACCTGTTAACTCATGCATACGCTGCCTCCCCTGCTCGATTGCTTCGCTGTTCGCAGACCCCGCTTCGCCGACGACGCGCCTCGCCTTGAGCCCGTTGCGTGTTTGGAAGTTTAAACATCCATACTTTAGAAAAGGACAGCTGCTCCAGGCATTCGTGCGTCGCGCGGTCGACGCCAGCGCGCAAAAGCCCGTTGTGCAGGCGCTCCGCCTTTAGGCGGATGAGCGCGCCGGTCACTCGCAAGCACCGCAGCGCGCACAGCGCAATCCGCTCGCACAGTTGTGTGTCGAGCAGCTTCGAAACGTGGGCAAGGGGGCGGTCGGCTTGATAGTTGCAGCGGGTTGGCGCGTCTGCGCTTAAGCATCTCATTGACACTAGATTGTCCGGGTGTCTTCGGCAGAGAGAACGTGACCTGCGCCCACTCTGCGAGGTCAAGTAGCGTCATCGCATCGTGCTTGTTGCGGTGTTCGATGAGTAACCGCTGCTGCTCGCGGGTGAGACGGATGCGAGTGGATGGTGGCGGGGTCGTCTTCATTGGTCCAGTCGCTTTTTGGAGCTGCGTGGACACTACTCACTAAAACCCAGCAAATGGCATCGTATCGTTTTGGGCAGGAGTATCTATAAAAACAGGTTCGGTAATCAAGAGACGCCTGTATACTATATTTAATCATCAATATCTTTGAAAAGGGACCCATTTTTTGACGACTTTTATTTTATCTTCTAGAACGTCACCAGTCTGTGCTTTCATCATAGCAAAAAATATGGAAGAGAAAAAACATGTCTAATTGCGACTTCACACACGAGTATGTATCTATCAAAGCATTTCCCTGTCCTGGCCGACACATTCAAAACTTTTGATTTAATTGTTATTTTAATCTACATGGTTTGTTGAATGTGCGATTATAGCCGTGATGCCAAGATTGTCTTAAATAAAGTATCAAAAGATATTTTCATGCCTGAAATTCTCTATCAGGGCAGAGGCCACCTCACGGATAAAGAAGAAATTGCGAGCGAGGGATGTCAACAGACAGGGTTATCTTCGAAACCACGCCGATCAAGCGAGCGAAACTTTGTGAGGTTTATCAAACACACTAATGAACATGCCCTGCATGTTTGAGCTCAATCGACAAAGAACCAGTGCAGTTTGCATTTTCGATTCCCGAAATTGCAGCAACGCAACTAAAAACTCTCCATCCAGCGCGCGACACGTCACTGCCGCCACCTCGCCTCGTGGAGTGAAGTTCTACTATGAACGACAGAGTAATGCATCAGGTCGTGCCATCCGCGCATGTGGACATGCCCCTGCCATTTCGATGCTCGAGCGTTGTAGTCAAGGGGACCGACACCGGAACGAATCCACGCGTCATCGATATCTCTAAAAAAAATCACAACGGTTTCCATTACATATGCGGACGAAAGAATTGGCCTGGACATTTTTGCGGCCCAAATTCCCATTAGCGAAACAAATACCACCAATCAATGAGCAACCCGTGTCTTGATTGGCTGGATTAATTATTTATATTCGTGCTTCAATTTCGCGCCAAAATCTCATGCACGTAGTTCATGTCATGGCGTGAAACTCGGCAGCTTCGCGCCGCGCGCTTCTCTGCTTTGCTCTCCTTCTCTATTTGCCATGGTCACGAAGACTGAGACCCACAGCAACAAGTTCAAGCACGAGGCGCTGGTCGCGCTCAAGACCGAGTTGCAGCGGGCTGTATCAGCTCGACTCAGTGTCCCCAGGCGCTCGCTGCGGCGGTGGCTCAAGGAAAAAGAGCGCATCAAAGGCAGCGGCGTTTCGGGTACGCGGTGGTCAGCATCGCGCGGGCGGCCCGAGACGTCGCCGTTTGCGGCGCACATGCTCTGGTTCATGAAAGACGAACAACGCGATAATTGGGTGAGAAGCACACACCTTTGAATGTGGATTGTGCAGCTGTGGCTCATTCTCACGCATTTTCGAATATGTGTACCAGCTTCTCAGCACGAAGACGATGGTGGAGTTCACGAAGGCTAGCTACCCGCAGTGGTTAGAGTCGTACGTTGCGTCGAAACCGGCGCCGGAGATAGCTTACGAGTCTGTCCTCCGCCTGTTTCGCCATTTCGCCAAGCGGCACGGCTTCAGTCAACGTGCTGTCGCTTTTTCTCTCGTACGTGAATTTACTGCCTTACCTGATGCTGACTATCGTATTTACTGTCGGAGTAATTGGAATGTGTGTCTATTTTATCTATCGCAGGAGTCCAAGTCAGCGTTAGTGAGGACAAGAGACGACTTCAGCAACGCTTTTCGCTCGAAGTCTGCTTTGTACGCCAATGCTGACATCATCAACGTCGACAAGAAGGGGTGCATTATGACATGCCCCCCCCCCCCTCTTGTCGGTTAGCGGTTCGTTGCGGCTCCGCGAAGGTCACTGGTCTGAGCACCCACTCGGCGCGACTGACAGCAGTCCTGGGAGTCCGTGCGGACGGAGAGCAAGTTGCTTGTCATCCTCTATTTTTGCCTACTCTCTCTGACAGTTTTGTCGCTTTTGACTGTGTGACCAGGCAAAAAGCTGCTGATATTGTTCATATTCAAGGGAGCTGTGAACAGGACGATCAAGAACGAGTTCCGCAAGTACCCACCCGGTACGAACTGCTTCTTTTTGGATTATGGCCATCGTCTCATAACTTGCTGACATTTGCTTGCTGTTGTACTTCTAGAACACCATTACACGACGCAGGCCAATGCGTGGATGGACGGCAGAGTTTTGGCCGAGTACTTGCGGAATGTTCTCGGTCCAGAAATCGAAGAGCCGAGCGTCCTTGTTGTGGACAACTTGGAATGCCACGTCAACGAGGCGGCGCACAAGATCGTAAGCGGCGAGTATAACCGAGTACTGCAGCCCCTCCCACGCAACTCAACTTCCCTCTGCCAACCCCTGAACGTCGGGGTTATGGGGCCATTGAAGAAAAAGATTCGCTCAAGTTGGCTTGTTAAGAGGCGCGCAATTACAGCGCGACAGAAGCGTCTTGCTATGGTAAAGCGAACCATCAAGGCTTAGGAGGAGCTGAGCGAGGAGAGCACCTGTTTTACCTTCGTGAAGGCATTCACCCTCACCCTCATATACGTATAAATCTCACGGTTTTTGCGCTAAAACTGGCTTGAATAATGAAATTAATTTTGCGGTGTGCTGATTGGAGAAAAATAGAAGCTTCACACTGATTTTTTTGTGTGAGAAGCCAAATTGGGTGGTGGGCCGATCCTTTCGTCCGCATGTGTATTTATATATATAATTCAAAATAATTTAATTATATGGGTGTTAATACTTTTTTATTTAACACCTAGTCTCTGAGTCAAGGAGGCGAAGCCCCATACAAAGTTTTTAAATGTGAAAAAACACTTTTCGAATATATCTCGTATCAGCGATGTTAGACATCCATCTGAAACCTCGTTGAGTTGCGACCAGGACCATTCAAGACACATTTTCTGTCTGATGCGTATGAGCAGAGCTATGACGATTTCAAAAACTTATAAGTTTGGTGGAACATCGCGATTCTTGTAATTTTGGCACACAACTTGATAATAATGCTCTATATATGGTCAAAATGTTTCAGAAAGTGCATAAGTTCAGATGACATCTCACTGTCCTGCAAAATATAGCATCTAAGACGTACAAGCCTCTTTCCATGCTAATTCACGGACACAGTTCGAGAGACCAACACAAGCATGGCGTACAGCATGTACCTTACATAACGGTGAATTCGATGGACTAGGTTATACACTCCACAAATGTGTATTTTTGCACTTACAGATGTCTATAAATGACAATTTTCGAGATTCGGAGAAACCGTAATATTCAAATGCTGTCTATCTGGATGTTTCACCGAGGTTGCAACTAGGTGCGTCCGTGGCTCCATCACCAGTAGAACCACCACACAAACTTTCGTCTTGATTGGAAAAGAATTGATGATGTTTATTTACTTTTGTCGGAAATTTTTGGCCTCCTTGAGTCAGAGACTAGGTGTTGATAGCTAGGTGTTGATTTTTTATTTATCTAATAAATTTAATATTAACACCCAGTCTCTGAGTCAACCAGGCCGAATTTAAAATAAAATGCAGAAATGTGAAAATCTAAAATCAAGACGAGCACGGTTCAAACCTGTACAAGCGCGTGGCCAGATAGCCCTTGATGTCGTGATCAAGACAATCTTAATGCGATGTTCATCCGACAAGCCAATGTCGTGATATCTTTCTGCCAAAAAAGTATCTCGCCGATTTGGGCTGAACGAGGTCGTCATTTCCCGGATTTAAATTTTGCGATCTGACGACCAATCTCGAATTCGAAAGACACAAGATGACGATTTCGTCTTTTTATGTCGATTTGTCTAAATGTTCTGTAATATTGGGCTTCTCAACCAGACAAGTCAGTATATTGTCGGAAATATTCGTGGCAGGAACAGAAGAGGTCGATCACAAAACTCCCTGACTTGACACTGATCGACTTCAAGAGCGTGACTAGACTCATCTGTGGCTCGTTATACTCGTGTTGACGTTTGGCATTGTCAGTTATGTGTATCATTAGTAATGGCAGCACATGCTGCCTTCGAAAACACATAATTGAAGGCCAATCACTTGTTATTAACACTTTCGAATGCATTTAAATAACGTCAAGCAGATTACACACCCAAAGTTGAAAACGACACTGTTGTCCATGTGTGGTGTTGGTGCATGTGCTCACAAGTTTTGTCTCTATTTGTCTCAGTATTGATGATCTTTGTTTTTGGGGTCAAATCCGCGTTTGGCCTGCTTGACACAGAGACTGGGTGTTAAATCACTAGACATTTAAAAAAACAAGTCTAGTTGATTTAAAAATAGCCGTTTTAAACATAAAAAACATTTTGAATCACCGATGTCTGGAAGAAGTGAACCCTCCAGGATGTGGTCGAAAATGCTAAATTTCACTGGTCGTTTGTCGAATGAGCTCAAACTTGCAGGGCATGTTCATTAGTGTGTTTAATGAACTTCACCCAAGTTTCGTTTGCTAGATCGGCGTGGTCTTGGAGATATCCCTATCCGACGACACCTCCCTCGCTCCCATTGTCTTCTTTTTCCGTGAGGTGCCCGCTGCTCGAATAAAGGATTTCAAACAAGAGAATAATTTTTTGATACTTTATTCAAGACAATGTTGGCACCATGGCTATAATCACGAATTTAGCCAACCATGTAGATTATTATCGGAATAAAAACAAAAGCTTTGAAGGTGTTCGCCTGGACTGGCAAATGCTTTGATCGAGATAGACTCGTGTGTGATGTCTCGATTTGACATGTTCTTTCTCTTTCATATTTTTTTGCTTTGATGAAAGCACACACCGGTGACGTTCTAGAAGATACTATAAATATCGCCAAAAAATGGGTCCCTTCTTAAAGAGATTGATGATTTAAAAAAATGTCAAGTTGCTTCAACAGGAGGTGAAAGCCTTTTACTGATAGGGGACCGATTTCGATTAGAAGTGCGAATTCCAGGGACTGGATTTCGACTTTCCCCAAGTCCATTTTGAGCCAGCAAAGTGTTCAGGAGTTACATTGTTGCCGATAAAATTTAGGAAGACAAACTAAACTGATGATAAAATGTTGCTATTCTAAATTGCAAAAACGAACACGTGGCCGCTGTCGAGTGGACGACCTGTAATTACGCGTCTCCCCCGCTCACTCGCAGTTTGTATGGTGGGATTCTTTTATTTACGGGACCTTGCTCGTAAAAACGTTGGGGGCGAGAGGGGCTGAAAGACAGTGAGCGAGCGATCCCGCGATCCTGCTCATTTGAGCATTTCTCCCCTTCTGAGCTCTCTTTGATCTCTCCGCGCGGCGACGTCGTAGACCAAGAGACGCAACAAGTGCGTGTTGTGTGTGTTGGGAGGCTGGTTCTCTGAGCGTGGAAGTTCGTGTACGTGTGCGGTGTTGACTCACGATTGCTCTTCGTTTCCCCCCGTTGCTATTGCAATGGCGCAGTGCGCTTCCTGCACTTGATCCGCCCGGTCATGTGCGTTCTGCCCGAGGTGGCGCAGCCCGACCGCAAGATCCCGTTCCGCGAAAAGATCCTCTGGACCGTGATCACGCTCTTCATCTTCCTGGTATGCTGCCAGATCCCGCTCTACGGCATCCAGACGAACAAGTCGTCCGACCCGCTCTACTGGATGCGCGTCATCCTCGCGTCGAACCGCGGCACGCTCATGGAGCTCGGCATCTCGCCGATCGTCACGTCCGGGCTCGTGATGCAGTTGCTTGCGGGCTCCAAGATGATTGAGGTGGACCAGTCGCTGAAGGAGGACCGTGCGTTGTTCAGCGGCGCGCAGAAGCTCTTTGGCATCCTCATCACGCTCGGCGAGGCGGTCGCGTACGTGGTGTCGGGCATGTACGGGAACGTGTCGGACATTGGCGCGTTCAACGCGATCCTGATCATCCTGCAGCTGCTCTTCGCCGGCGTGCTTGTGATCATCCTCGACGAGATGCTGCAGAAGGGCTACGGCCTCGGCTCAGGCATCTCGCTCTTCATCGCAACAAACATCTGCGAGAACATTGTGTGGAAGGCGTTCTCGCCGACGACGATCAACACGGGCCGCGGCACGGAGTTCGAGGGCGCGATCATTGCGCTCTTCCACCTGCTCATCACGCGCTCGGACAAGTTGCGCGCTCTGAAAGAGGCGTTCTACCGCCAGAACCTGCCGAACGTCACGAACCTGCTCGCGACTGTGTTCGTGTTTGTGGTCGTGATCTACTTCCAGGGCTTCCGCGTCGACCTCCCGGTCAAGTACCAGAAGTACCGCGGCCAGCAGGGCACGTACCCGATCAAGCTCTTCTACACGTCGAACATGCCGATCATCCTGCAGACGGCGCTCGTGTCCAACCTCTACTTCATCTCGCAGCTGCTGTACAAGAAGTTCAGCGGCAACTTCCTCGTGCGCCTCTTTGGCGTGTGGCAGGACGTGGAGGGCAGCGCCGGGCAGACGGTGCCGGTCGGCGGCCTCGCGTATTACATGTCGGCGCCGAGCAACCTGGCGCAGATCCTGTACGACCCGATCCGCTTCGTGATCTACGTGGCGTTCATCCTCGGCTCGTGCGCGCTTTTCTCGAAGACGTGGATCGAGATCTCGGGCTCGTCGGCGCGCGACGTGGCGAAGCAGCTCCGCGACCAGCAGATGGTGATGAAGGGCCACCGCGACACGTCGATCGTGCACGTGCTGAACCGCTACATCCCGACGGCGGCGGCGTTCGGCGGCATGTGCATCGGCGCGCTGTCGATGGTGGCGGACCTGCTCGGCGCGATTGGCTCGGGCACGGGCATCCTGCTGGCCGTGACGATCATCTACCAGTACTTTGAGACGTTTGCGAAGGAGCAGGCGGAGATCCCGTTCAGCGGGCTCTTCGGCTTCTAAGCAGCAGTGGCGATGATGCGCGCGTTGCTGTCGTCTGCGGGGGATGGGACGTGAGGCGGCGGCGTGGACGCGCAATGTGGGAGAAGTGGCGCTTGGGGACGACGGCTTCAGCGACAGCAGCGAGGGGCAAGCGACGGATGTCCATGCAGGGTGTTTGTTCCCGTTCAAGGGGCACTGTCAGGTGCCCCGCTGATGCAATAGTTAGTAGAAATTGGATAGGTCAAGTCAGCAATTGAGCGACGGAGGACGTGAGGGCAGCTCCCCGTTCGCTTGGCGTCCGCCCACCACGGGTGCGCGGACGGCAGGCGAGCGTCGTCCTCTGCGGCTCTTAGGTGCGCGATGGCAGCAGTCGCGCTCTTCGCTTGCTGAAACTCCAGCCAGTCGGCCTCACAGAGCGCTTTTTCCACGCGCGAACGCGATCTCCGGCACTCTAGCCATTGGAATACAGGTCGCATTGATTCACCATAGTAGATGCGAGGCAGTGACTGAGACTGGCTGCTGGGCTTGTTTGGCGTCAACCACCATCTCACAGCGCTCGGCGAGTCGGGTGCGCAGGTGGCCGTCCGCCCCCGCCATTCGGCGCGTCCTCACTGACGCTGCTGCTGCTGCTGCTGCTGCTGTAGCCAAACCCGCTTTGGTGGACGTGGAAGCTGCTGCTGCTCGTGAACGAGTCCCTCGGCAGCACGGCGCCGCCGAAGCTGTCGCTGCCGCTCATCGAGGGCGACGCGCCGCCGTTCGCACCTCCCCCCTGACTGCGCTGCTTGGCTTTCGCGCCAGCCTTAAGCGTCTTGTACCACTTCTCGTACTTGGAGAGCTGGTCGTCCTTGGTCTTCACCGCCTCAGCGAGCTGCGCGAGCTGCTGCTCCTGGAGCTTGAGCTTCGCCTCGAGCGCGGCCGTGTGGGCGTTCGGGTCCGGAGCGGAACCTGCACTCGACAGGTTGCTCGGGCCCGGGGGGGTCGAGGGCCCCGGCGACGCAGCGAGAGGCGGAGACGCCGCCGCCGCACTGTTGCGCTGGCGCCGCCACTCTTCGAGCGCCCGCTTGATCATCACGAGCTGACTCAGCAGCAAGAACAGTCACAGAGCAGGCTCAGTCCGCATGGCACCAAGTCAACCGACCGACCGACCACTCTGCAAGCGGCCTTGTGGTCACTTCTGCGCACCTTTTGGTTGTAGTGCGTCTTGAACTTCTCCATCGACTCGCTCAGCTCCCGGTTCTCGCTCTGCACGCTCGTCAGCGTATCGCATTTCTGTCGCCCGCAGCCAAACGCGAAGCAGCCAGAGCCGACAGACAGCGCAACGTCAGCTGAGCTGTGCGCGGCGTTCGCAAGCAAAGCGCCATCTTCCAGACGCCACCACATGTGCGCACCTTGAGCAGCTTCGTGTTCTCCGCGCTGAGAGTCTTCACAGTGTTGAGCAGCCGCACAATCTCGTACTTTTGGTGCGCGATGGTCTCCTGGAGCGCTTCGACTTCGGCCCCAGCGGGCTGGGCGCCGGTACTGCTGCTAGTGCTGCTGCTGCTGCTGCTTCGGCGGTCGTGGGAGAAGTGGTGCGGGTCCTCACTGTGCGCATTCCTGCCCGCGCGGTCTGGACCGTAGCTGTGCTGGCCGCCAATGCCATTACCAGAGTGCGGGCTGAGGCCGCCAGTGGGACCCGCCCCACCACCGACGGAGAATCTCTGCTGCTGCTGCTTGTGAAATCGCTCATCGAGAATCGCGCGCTGGCCGTACTGCTGCTCCATCAGCCTGTCGCGTGCACACCGCAGCCCTCCGTTAGCTCTGATTACACACACTCACACAGACACACACCACCGACCACACGAACGCACCGGAGGCGCTGGTTCCGCATCCGCGCAGCGACCGCCGCACGCAGCGTCGACTCGCCGTCGATCGCAGTGCCGTGCACACCAACCGAGGACCTGAGCACGGAGCGAGCAGCCACAGAGAGAGAGAGAGAGATACGCCCGCCCGCACACGTCAGACGCGCCACTCACGACACGAGGCTCCTCACCAGAGAAGCCGAGCGAGCGAACGCACTTGGTCTTCGCCGGCAGCAGGCAGAACGAGTCCCCCAGCGACGACGACAGATGCCGCGATGACACAAGCACGTTGTTCTGCACGCACCGCAGCGCGTCAGCGGCTCCACACTATCATCTCTCCACCCCGCCCTTCCCACACAGGACCACCTGACCAACCAACCTGCGCACCTTGTCGGACGATCCGGCGCCAGAGAGCCCGAGCTCCTGCAGTCGGCGCCAGAGTTCCTCCATCTCCGCCGCCGCGACGTTGAGTTGCGATTCCGCTGCCGCCACCACCGCCGGATCATGTCCGGCGCCTCCAGACGCCACATTCTCCACTGCGGTCGCTCTCGCCGTCGCGGCTGTGCTCGTGCTCAGCTCCGGCGCCGCCCCCAGCGGCGTTGCTTCACCTTTCTCACCGCTGCCATTTGCTACAGGACGCCCGCTATCCTTCGCGCTACTGGTCAAGCTTCCACCGATTTCGACACGCGCCAACTTGGCGCGGAACTCGTAGTTCTCGGCCAGGAGCAGGAGGGCGTCCACTGTGCGCTTGCTCGTGCCCACCGCGGCCGCCGCGCGCACGAAACGCTCACTTGCCAGTCGCGCTTCACGCTCCGCATACACGCAGTCGCCGCGCCGCAGCGCTTCCTCGGCGCGTAGCGCGTGGAAGTGCGCCTGTACGGCGGGCGCGGCCGCCTCGTACTCGTCGCTCTCCGGCGTGCGCCACATCACGTCGTAAAAGTTCTTTCGCTGTGACAGAAAACAGGGAGGGAGCGCATTCGAATCTGCATAGTGAAAATACCAGCTTAATGTCAAATTAATCGCCTCGTGAAGCTGAAACATGACATCCATCTCGCTGCTGAAACCTGTGCAGTTAGTTCTACGGACGAGTGCTTCAGTACTTCGTACTTGTCTAAAGGTGAACGCGGAAGATGAAGGACACGCTCGGTCGGGCAATACGAATTGACACTAGCGCTTGTTCGTTCACGCAAACTCACTTGCCAAATTGCTTCGAAGTACTGGCAACCCGTGATATCCCTCGTCATCCCATCTCTGCCGCTAGAAATCGTCGTCAAACTCGGCGACGTCTTCCTTCCCGGCTCGTCTCGACAACGCGGAGGTGGACGCAGACACCGCCGTCGATGCCTTGAAACCCAGCGCTGACGACGGAGACGACGCGGCGCTAGTGTTGCGGCTCGCAGACGCCCCAGACGCGCCTCGGCCTGGGCTCCCGATGAGGTTCTGCAGATCCACTTCCTCTTCTTCTTCGAACTCGGAGTAGTCCTTCAACTTGCCCCCTCGCATCAACTGCGAGTTGCAACCGCTTGATGAGAACGAACACACACCCCAGCAAAGACACCCTCAACCATGGCATCGCATCCAGTCAGAATGGAAACAACCTTATGGGAGAGCTTTGCAGGCGAGGACACCATACTCTTGAGCACGTCCTGGGGATCTCGTTTCGGAGAAGGAGGCGACGGGGGCGCCACAGTCGCTTGTTTGCGCTTTGGACTGACCGTCGGAGCGTCCGCGCCGCATACGCCGGCGAGTAGATCGAGCATCTATGACGTGTCGTGCAGATGTCGGGAGAATGTGGTGGTTAGCAGCTCAAGCTCCTGGCTTCCAGTTGCATTCGTCAACCGAAAGACACTGCAAGCGCGCTGACCTTGCGCTGGGATCGCTGATTCGTTGGGTCGTGGCAGAGGAGAGCGTTTCCGAACAACTCTGCAATCGCCGATGCCGAGAGCGCTTTCAGCGTCACCATCTGCCTCATATGGTTTGACAAGAGTTTCCAGAGCTCTGGAAACTCAAGCGCTCCTGTCAGCGACCTTCAGGATGCGAGGACGACGGCCACTGAATGCAAAGTGCGCAGACGCACCAAGCTCTTTGTCCTTCGAGTTCTGGTGCACTTTCTTGATCTTCTGCTCGTTCATGATGCCCTCGAACGCTCGAGGCGGAAAGAGCACTGCGCGCAGACAGCACCACAGACGAATACCGACAATGCGCCTGAGTGAAGGGACCGTATTACGCAAAAGTGTCAGCCAATCACTGAACGAACATACCTGCACCGACGTCCTTGGTGATGTCCAAGATAAGTTCGAAGCAGACATCGGAGCCAAAGAAGTTGATCTGCGCCTTCCGACCTCCGACCGCCATCCTGTTCGCGTTGGGATAATGGTTAGAGTGAGCTTTACTAGGTGCTGTTCGGTCGATGTGCGTGCGTACCTAATGAGCTCGCGCTTTGAATCGATGCTTGATTCGCTTTCTTCGACTGACACACTGAACTGGTCGCCTTCCGTCGCGCCGTCTTCCACTCGAGCCACAAGCACCCCCAATACCTTCGCTTTGTCCGCCAACGACAGTTTCTCGATCGCCGACACCTTTCGCTGTGCATGACAGAGAAACAACGACGCAGATGGAGCTGTTAGTCGATGTGGTTGGCACTGGCACCAAGCAAAAACGCGCTCACCTTGAAGTCCGGCGAGGAAGTAGTCGCCTCCTCCGACGGAGCGGCGAAGTCGTCTGAAGATGCTGGAGTCTTTGTCTGGCGTAAAAGATCTGTGGCATCAAGCTGCTCGATGACGTTGACGCCGCTGCCGTCAAGCATATTCACGCTGGTCCTGATTTCCTCGCTGCTGTCGACTTTCGGCGCAGTATCGATCGCAGGCGTCGGGGATGATGGCGGGTTGCTGCTGTTGTCTGTGGAGGTAACTTCGACCGGAGACGTCAGCGTCGACGTCGCACTGCTGTTAGCTGTCGCCACAACATCGATCGGAGGCGTTGGGATCGCACTGCTGTCGACTGTCGCCACAACATCAGTGGGAGGTGTGAGGGTTGGCGTCGATGCTGATGCCGCACTGCTGTTCGCTGTCGCCACAACATCGATCGAAGGCGTCGGCATTGCACTGCTGTCGACTGTCGCCACACACTTAGTGGGAGGTGTCGGTATCGAAGTCGTACTGTTGTTCGCTGTCGCCACAACATCGATCGGAGATGTCGACGTCGATGCCGCACTGCTGTTGGGTGTCGCTGCAATATCAGTCGGAAGCGTCGGCGTCGATGTCGCACTGGTGTCGGTTGTCGTCGCCAAAACGATAGTAGGCGTTTGCAGAGATGTCGGGTCAGTTTTGTATGTCGGCGCAACTGCCTCGGTATTGATCGGAAGTGTCAGTGGTAATGTTGCACCCCTGTCAACAGTTGACGCGACATCGAAAGGAAGCTTTGGCGGCGGTGTCGCAGTGATCCCGACTGTCGCCTCGGCAAGAGATCCTGTCGTAAGCCCGACCAGCAACTCCGTCGCGCCATAGCGCACTTGCTCGTTGCCTTCGCGACGCAGACGCTCTCGCTCGAGTGCTTCATACTTCTCCAGATTCTCCGACAGCTTGATCTCGCGGTTCTAGGGAGGCGATTGCGCGGTTCATCAACCCGTCAGTCCATCTGCGAGCAACTTATCGAAGCAGCTTCGATGGCCACACCAGATCGCAGGAGACCTGCTCACCGTTTGGCGAATGAGCTCATCAATCGAGCGCTCCTTCTCGAATGTCTGCGGTCGTATGCACCCAGAACGACACTCGCAAACACTCGTCAGCGCTCAGAAACCGACCGCTACACACACAACACCGCTTTCACACGGCGCCCAACTCGCCTTTCTCGCCAAGAACCGCCGCTTCTCGACCGTGCGCTTCTTCTCCTCAAGTGCGCGCAGCGTCTGCAGGCGGTTCTCCTGGAGCTTCTCGTGCCACGCCGGATAGAGTGTCTCGATCTTCTGCAGGTAGCGCGTCTTCTCCTGCTCGAGCAGCGCAGTTGACGCGGACAGATCGTGTCTGTGGCGATGCAGTGCCTCGCCGGCTTGCTGTTGCGCCATGTGCAGCGACCGGATGAACTCGTCGTTGCGCACTTTGGCGGCGACCGCGGCGGCGCGTGTGCGCTTCCACTTGAGCGTCGCGCTTTGACGTGCGACGGCGCCGAACTCGGCGGCCGTGGCTTCGCGCAGAGCGAGCTGCTTCTCGAGCGCGACGCGTCGCGCCGTGCTGCAAGCTCACGTGGTGCGAGATAGAATTCGTTACGCTGAAGAGAGACTGAGAGCAAGACGAACAGCAGCCAACGCACAGTTCCTCGCGCTTGCTCCGCAGTACATCCATGCGCAGCGCGTACTCGGCCGACATGGTCGGTCTTCGCGACGGACGCGACAGCCGCTGACTTCCAGTCTGTGGCAGTCGACCATTCGCGGCGACCCTTTGCGACTCCATCAGCTCGCTCATTTGGCACCTCACGTTGCTCAACTGTCATGGATACGACGACGACGACGACGGATTGGACAGCGTACAGCGAAAGAGAGAGAGGGAGAGAGATACTGTAGATAGATGTCTTGACTGTCTCGCCA
>SMMQ01003164.1:29723-39939 GCA_008271595.1 [Pythium] brassicae (nom. inval.) | reverse complement strand
TTGAGGCACAGTTGGCCGATAGTTGAGAAAAACAACATCGGTTGAACGTTGATAAAAATTAGACAATAGTTGAGCTCAACGTTCACAGCTCTATTTGGCAGACAAAGTTCAAAGTGCTGAAAGTTGACAAGGCTTGCCTGCTTCCAGCACTTTGTACTTGGCCGTTGCAAAACTTGGAAACGCGTGCGATGCAGCCCACGAACTCGCACTGTCCTTCCGCTTGCAGTTGCCAATTTTCTCACTGTCCGGCCGGCCACCGGCAGGACATCCCCACGAAACACTCGTCGCGATGGACGAGCTCGCAACGACGAGCGAGGCGGCTCCTGCACCGCCACCAGCGACTGGTATCTTGGATCAAGGAGCGCCGTCGCCTCCGACGGAGCGCGAGCTGTCGAACCATGAACCCCGATCTCGACGGCGCAGCTCTACCACCGGGCCCACGATCTCGCCTCTGCCCAAGCTCACGCCAACGAAAGTGTTCCCACACGACTCATCCAGACTCTCGTCGGCGACAGGACTGAACGGTGTCGCCACATCTACGGCTTCCGGGGATCTGAACGAAAGAACCGACAGCCTCCAGATGGAGCTACAGATGCACACAGTCAACTACGAGACCATCATGCGCCACCTCAGCCTGCGGAGGCTGAGCACGGACCAAACCAAATCTCTTGGCGACGTTCCTACGCCAGGGGTGACGAACCTTTCAACGCGGGCGCGAGCGGTCGCGTCGACAGTGAATGTCGACACTGACCACCATACGCCTGCTTCCCGGTTATCACTTGCGCGGTCGCTCAAGCACATGCGTCGACGAGTGGTTGGCGCGATTGGAGCTCAAGTGTGGAGACTTCGAACTCCAATGGCGCCAAGTGGTGCGGTGGTTAGACTTAGAGGCGTCACGCTGTTCTGCGTCCAGTGTTTCCAGTTGGTGTATCTCCCGTTTGCACTGGCGTTCGTGAGTCTGGCCAGCGATGTGGTCGATCCCCCGCCAGCCTCGTCGTTCGAATACTGGATAGTGCGCAGCAACATCTCGCTCGAGCTCGTGTATCTGTTCGACATACTGGCAACATTCAACACCGCGACGCTCGTGCAGAACCACGGCGGATTCCGATACGTTAGTGCTCGTAGCGACATTGCGCTGCTGTACCTGAGAGGGCAGTTGACTCGCGACTTGCTGAGTGCACTCCCGCTCGAGACAGTCTCGACGCTCGTACTTCGCAAGCCGAGGGCTCTCGCAATCGTGAATCCAGTGCTCTGGAAAGTCGGCAGCGCCCTTCGACTGCTACGGATGGTCAACCTGGTTCAGGCGACTCGGTCGCCGTTGGTCGTGGTCATCGCTGGCTTCCTGCACCAGCTCTCCTGGCGCGTGTGCGGACAGAGCAGCGCAGTCGTGAGCGAGGTTTGCAAACTGGCGGTGATTCTGCTGGTTGTTACGCACTACGGTGCATGCGGGTGGCACGCGATCGAGAGGTCAGCGGGTGCCACTGGCGGACTTGACAGACAGAATCTTGCGGCGGAATATCTCGGCGATCTGCGGCGCGTCCTCTCTGCCATGGCCGGCAGTCTAGCTGACGGCGAGCAACTTCCTCCCGACGCGAACCTCACTCACAATGCGTACGCGGTCCTGCTCCAGCTCATCGGCGTGCTTCTCTTCGC
This sequence comes from [Pythium] brassicae (nom. inval.), assembly GCA_008271595.1. NCBI lineage: Eukaryota > Oomycota > Peronosporomycetes > Pythiales > Pythiaceae > Globisporangium > [Pythium] brassicae (nom. inval.). Next base: position 38,286 of record SMMQ01003164.1, on the reverse strand, counting down.
GTTCGTAGTCGGCCGTATATCGGTGGTTCTCCTCTCAACGTCATGTCCGCACTCGTCAGCACACAGCTACGAGTGCAGAAAACTTGCTCTGGTCTCGAAGATGGCCAAGTTGCGGCTGCCACAAGAGCTCCAGGGCCGAATCCATTGCTACTACGAACACATGTGGTCCGAGTACAACGCGACAAGCGAGGACATCACGGACTTCACGCGAGATCTCTCGCGGCCGCTGGCGCTCGAGGTCGGACTCTGTCGGTACATGAACCTCGTGGTACACGTGCCGTTCTGGAGTGGCTGCAACGCGGACTTTGTCAGCGCGGTCGTGCTCCACTTGCACGCCCGCGTGTTCCTGCCGGACGACTACGTTGTGCGCAATGGCGAGATCGGCGACGAGCTCTTCATGATCAACCGCGGCGTGGGCGAGCAGATAGGAGATGGCCACGAAAGCACGCAACTCAGAAACGGCGCCGTATTTGGTGAAGTGGCGCTGCTGCTCGACTGCAAGCGCGCGACAAGTGTTCGCGCGCTGACTTACTTGGAAGTCTGTGTCCTACAGCGCGGATCGTTCCGGGCCAGTCTCGCGCGGCACCACGCAGACCGTCGGTGTGTGGTGACGAGAATTCTGCGCCACGGGCTCGAGTCGAACGAGCACCCAGAGCTGTGGCAGGAAGCGCAACTGCGGAAAGCCCATGCGAACAAGGAACGCGGAGACGGTGGACGAAAGTCGGATGGACTAGCGGCTCAGGGGCTGGATGATAAGACGTCCGAAGCACTGACAGTGGCCGAGGCAGCTGAGATTCTCGTGGAAGCGCTCGGGCTCGACAGCGACAGTGACGTTCAAGGTGTGGCGCCCGTTCCGACCAGCAGCAACGGACGTCTCTCAAGACACGACGAGAGTTGCACAGAACCATCAACAGGCGGTGAACATCGCACTCGAGCGAAGAAGACACGAGCTCATTCGACATTGCCGTGTTCATATGAAAGCTCCCAGGAAGTCCCGTTTGACCAAGCTGAGCAGCTTGCACCGAGCAAAGGTGTCACGTGCGACACTGCGGTGGTGAACGAACGCAATGATCAAGATGAAGCAGAGCACCAGGCTGGAGAACATTTGCCACGCAGCAATGCGCCGGTGAAACTTGCAGCGCAGAACGACGGGGCTGAGTTGCTGCAGTCTCTTGCTGCGCTCATGGAGCGGGTCGAGGATACGCTCGGCAAAGTGGAGAAACGCCTGCAGCTCATCGAAGACCATACGGCCTTTGTGCCGCCAGCCACGACCTGCGGAGATAGCGTCGACGACGCGCTCATCGCAGTTACGGTACAGAGAGATGAAGACGAGACCGGTGACCTGGAGGCCACTACAGTGCGAGCCGCGGTTGTGGCACGCGCGCGCATCCGCTCGCACACATTGAAAAACGTCGTGGGCGGCGCTGTTGCCGAACCCACCAGATCAGGGAAACTGCGACGCGCGGCGAGTCTCGACGCAGGCAGCAAGAGTTTCATCGCGAGTCTCGACGCAGGCAGCAAGAGTTTCGTCGAGAGCTTCCAGCGCCAGCTGCATCGCCGCCGTAGCGGAGTGGAGAACAAGGCCGTGCTGGCAAGCACGACGTCGGCGACAGAGGTCACCGCTGCGAGTTCTAAGCCGCATTCGTTGAGATACCGGCTGCATTCGCGCAGGGGGTCGAAGACCACGCTTGCAGACCAGCTCTGGTTCAAAGAGACAAACGACACTTAGGACCAGCTCCGCACAGCCGCCACGATACAAAACAGCTTTGGTACTAGTACTGGTACGAGTACTGGTACGAGTACTGGTACGAGTACTGGTACTGTAGTTCCTCCACCCAATTCAACTGGTCACAGACCCCAAAACGCCGAAAAGACTGCCTCCGCCAACCAAAACGCCATTTTCCACGGACTAACGACCACCGCCACGACGAGGAGCCCTTGACGCCCCGCGACGCGACGCGACGCGCCAATGCCCGAGTTCCTCGTCTTTTTCGTGCACCGGCACTTCGACTTCCGGTACCCGGAGCTGGAGGCCGTGCTGGCGCTGCAGCAGCTGCGGCTGTGCGACGCCGTCGGAGGCGACGTGGCGCAGCTGCCGGACCCGGAGAGCTCGCCGCTGCTGCGCCTCACGCTGCCGTCGCCGCAGCACGCCAAGTTCCTCTCGGAGCGAGGCATCCTCGTCAAGGGCGTGTACGAGGTGTGGGGCTGCGCCGACGGCGGCGACTACGACGCGCTCGTGCGCTCCGTCGCGGCGTTCGCGGACCCGATCAAGGCGCGCATCGTGCACGACGTCGCGTGCTCGTGGCGCGTCAAGGTCGACGCGTTCGGCAAGAAACTGTCGATGGCGGAGCAGCGCGAGCGCCGCGAGCGCTTCGCCGAGGTGCTGCCGTTCGCCGGCGACGTGGTGATGAAGGACCCGGCCGAGACGTTCTTGGTCCTCGAGGAGATCGGCGTGGATCAGGAGCTCACGCCGGCGCTCGAGCCCAAGCGCATCTTCTTCCTGCGCGAGCTCGCCGGCAGCGACAAGAACCGCGGCCGCGGCGGCGCGCGCGACCTCGTGGACCAGCAGACGCTCAAGCGCCGCGCGTACATTGGCCCGACGTCGATGGAGAGCGAGATGGCGCTGCTGATGAGCAACATGGCGATGGTGCAGCCCGGGGACCTCGTGATCGACCCGTTCGTGGGAACGGGCAGCGTGCTCATCCCGTGCGGGACCCACGGCGCCGTGTGCTTCGGCACGGACATCGACATCCGTGTGCTACTGGGCATCGGCGTCGGCGTGTCCGGCGGCGGCGCGACCGACGAGCTGCTGCGCGACGACACGAACGGCCAGCCGCGCGCGAACGTGCTCTCCAACTTCCGGCAGTACGGGCTCCCGGCGCCGGAGCTCATCCGCGCCGACAACTCGCGCTCGCCGCTCGTCGCGCGCTGCCGCGGGCTCTTCGACGCGGTCGTGTGCGATCCGCCGTACGGGATCCGCGCCGGCGCGCGCAAGAGCGGCCGCAAGCCGAGCCCAAAGGTGCCGCACCCGGGCGCCGGCGTCGGCGTGCTCGGCCAGAAGACGTTCGAGGAGATGAGCGAGGCGCGCCGGCTGAACTACATCGCGCCGACGCAGCCGTACGCCGCGGAGGACGTCATGCGCGACCTGCTGCAGTTCGCGGCCGAGACGCTGCGCGAGGGCGGCCGCCTCGTGTACCTGCTCCCGACCACGTACGAGTACACAGACGCCGACCTACCGCGCCACCCGACGCTGCGCGTGGTCGCGAACTCGGAGCAGAAGCTCACAACCAAGTACGCGCGGCGCCTGATCACAATGGTGAAGCGCTCCTCAGACGCTGCGAGCAGCGAGGGCAACGACGGCAGCGAGGGTAGCAGCAGTTGCACCAGTGGCACCGGTGGGGACGCGAGCTACGCGAACCTACGCGAGAAGATCAGTCACAACTACGCCGGTTCGAAGGCCAACGCGTCAGCAGCCCCACCACAGCGGCCATCCACAGCACCATTAACCACCACCACACCTGCTGCAGCAGCCGAGAAGATCCTGGAGCAGAACCGCAAGCGCAAGTCGGAGGAGATGCTGCCGCCAGGTAGCAATGATAAAGAGGACTCGAGTGGTGCTGGGGACGACACTGTCGGTGCCCTGTGAGTGAGTGAGTGAGGTGGTAAGAGTGCACATGCCACACACACACATGCCGCATAGACGATAGGTCGCTTGGACCCGATTCGGTGCAGGAACGAGCGAGCCTTTCTCACTGCGCTTCGGAGCTGTTGCGGTTGGTTGCATCGGAGCTGCTCGTGCTGCGAAAGGCGACGCGGCAACGCAGAGCGAGCGAGCAGGAAAAGGGAACGCGAAGAGCTCCGCTCTCCACTCTCCGATTTCCTCCTTCGACCCGCGCACAAGTAGCCTCCACCTCCCTCCCCCAGCGACCACGGCGCGTCCGAGCGACCGGCAGAGCACCAGCAGCATGAAACTCGCTGCCACACTCACGGACCACGTCCGGTCGCGTCGCACGGCACCGCACGCCAGCACGCGAGACATCCGACTGCCCCACGCCGCTGCAGTCGCCAGTGACTGCGGAACACCAACACGGTCGACTGCCTTCCCAGTCCGCTCCAAGCAGCTGCGGGGAGTGTCAAGTGATCCCAGCAAGCTGATCTCCGCAGCGCCTCCAGCGGAGGAGCGAGCAGGTCGAGATCCTTCGAAGCGTCAGCGCACGCGCGCTGCTCTCGACGCGACGCAGTCGCAGTACGCAGACGAGAGCAGCGAAGACACCTCGACGCGCTCGCCTCACACCAAGTGCGTGTTTGTGTTTGTGCATCCGTATGTGGCCCCAAGTGTGTTCCCGAGGGCTGCATCCGTCGAGCATACAGAGACTGACATCCCGCACGTTCCTCTACCTCCGCATTCAACAGACTCGAGCGCGCGCGGCAGCTGCAGAACCTGCGCCAGCGACGCTACCGTGCGCGCAAGAAGGGCTCGCTGTCGGCACTGCAGCAGAAAGCGGAGCGACTCGCAGTCGACAACGCGCGCATGGAGCTCCGCGTGCGTCACGCGCTGCAGGCTGGTGCCTCTTTGAAGTGAACTGGCCCGAGTCAGTCGTGTCGTGGACTTTTCGTTGCGGTGCTTTCGAGCGTGAGCCTGTTGTGAGAGGCGGTGGTAATGTCCACACCTCGTTGACGAGGAAAGTCAGGAAGGATGGCTTCGAAATGTGTGCCCCACGTATTTAAGATCGTTCGCTGAACAGTCGCAAGGTACTCGCTCAGGTTACCAAGTCACGATGTGACGACAGCCAAGTTGACAATTTCATAACCAACGCGAGACTTGAATCAATCGGTGAGTGGCAACACCGGACCCGGCAACTTTAACCGAGCGAGCAAAGGGAACCCATCCACGTGTCAGTTTCAATTCCAGTACAAATTCCAGTACAAAACACGGTACTTTTGTCCGTAAATTGGAACCTAAAACGAATAAAACCTTGAGGTTTATTCAAAATTCGTGATTTTGTAACTTTCATTTCGATCCATCGATTCGATCTTTCGAATCTCTACTCCAGCCAAATAGAATTTTGGACAACCGTTTTAAATCTTGGCGTTTGTGCTGAACAGTGGTTAACTTTCAGTTGATGTTCTGTCTCGAAAAAGCGCAACAACCTCTTCTTTGTACATAAAGTTCTTGTTTTTTTTACACAGATGGCCAGTGCTATTTGGCTGGCACCTTCCTGATCTAAACCCTGGCGATTCCGATCGCTCGTCGGAAACCAGTTTCGATACTGTGGCGTGTGTGCAGCACCTCTTCACGCGTATAAACTCTCACCAACGAGGTCGCGAACGCGTGAACCCGGCTGCGCGGACCTCTATTCGGGGGCGCGTAGAGACCAGTCTCGCCTTGAAAACGACAAACAAGCGACGACCAAGCCCCAAGCGAGCAAGCTCTCTGCGTGCGCTGCTCGGCCCACTCGCGAGCGATCAAAAGATTAGCTACCGCACGCGCGCTCGACACACACGCGAGCAACCCGCAGCACCACACTGCAACTAGGATGACGCCAGCCTCGCCCGAGCTGCGCGCTGCCGCCAAGGCCGCCGCCGTGCTCGACGTGCTGGCCCGCGAGCCGCCGCTTTCGCTCGCGCCTGCCAGGCCCACTACCACCACCACCACCACCACCACGCCGCCGCCGCCGTATTGCGCGACCGCTGCACCGCCGACGGCGGTTGCGAGCCACACGTGCGCCACCTTCCTACACATTATGAAGGAGTTCTCCGAGTCGTCCTGCGACGCCAGCGAGGTGCTGCAGCGCGTCGACTCGCTCGCGCACCAGGACGCGCAGCTGCTGCGCCTGCTGCCGCTCGCCGGGGCGGCGGCGGGCGACAACAAGACGGACGACCGGGCACCGCGCCGCCGCAGCGACAGCGTCGCCAAGGCGGAAGAAGTGATGGACGCCGAGCGCACGAGCGTCGGCGGCAACCATCGCCCGGTTCTCTTGCGCCGCGCGAGTGACTGCAGCGAGAGCGACTGCAGCGAGAGCGACTGCGGCGCGCTCGCGATGGACGTCGACGACGGCCGAATGGCGTCGCCGCGCTCCGTGGACCTGCAGCGGCCAGCGAGCGCGCTGCGGCGGACGAAAGTGCCCGCGGCGCTGATGGGAGCGGACGACGACAACGACGCCGACGACGACCACGAGACGCGCGCCGCCAAGCGCCAGCGCGAGAACGACAAGGAGATGGACGCGCACGACGAGCTGCAGCGCTGGATCGAGCTCGACCTCGAGCTCGACCACCGCATGGAGGACGTCTTTGACTTTACGAAGGACCACGCGCACGGCCACCTCGGCGCGTCGGCGGCGGCCGCCGCCGCGACAGCGTCGTCGCTGCCGACGCTGCACTCGGCGTCGGCGTCGTTCGCGCGGCTCGCGGGCGCGTCTCCGTACCTGAGCAGCTCGCTCCAGAGCAGCAGCAGCAGCAGCAGCGCCACTGCCGCAACTGCTGCGCTCCAAGCGGCGAGCTTCCTGCGGACCGGCCCGTCTGCGGCCGCGCTCCAGCCCAAGCGCGCGGGGCTCGGCAGCGCGTGGCACAAAGCGAACGCTGCGCCGTTCGACAAGAAGTCGGTGACCGCCGCGCTCTTTGGCGACGACGACGACGACGACGACGACGACGACGGCGACAACGACGGCGACGAGAGCGCGCAGCGGGGGAGCGACCGGACGGCGCGCGCGAAGCTGCTGGCGAGCGCGGGCACCAGTGGCGGCGCGACTCGCGAGCCTGTCGCGAGTGCATCGGCGTCGGCGGCGGCGGAGCGCCAGCAGCGCGAGCGCGAGGCCAAGTGCGACGACGAGAACATGTGGGGCATGGAGGACGACGAGTACCAGCAGGGTCTGCTGTCGTCCATCGACCACTCGGTGCTGTGCGACCGCGAGAACCGCTTCTTGCAGTGGGACCTCGAGATGGAGACGCAGGCACCGCCGCCACCGCCGACGACAAGCGCGACGACGACGACAACAAGCACGACGACGCCGACGCCTCCGCCGTCGGCGGCGTTCGGCTCGTTCTCGCCGCACGCCGCCGCGCCGGCGGCCAGCGGCCCCGCGGCCGCGCCGGACTGGGCGAAGAGCAAGTGGCTCCTGGCGTCGAGTCCCCGCGAGAAGGCCGCGAAGAGCCCGTCGAACGTGGACATTGTCGACGACTGGAACAGCCTCGACTTTGGCACGTTCCAGAACCGCACGGTGAGCCACATTCTGAGCTCGTGTCTGAACAAGCGCAAGCTGCACCACCCGTACAAGAACCAGGTCAAGCTCGTGAACTTTAACATGTCGGGCGACGCGGCGATCGCGGACCCGATCGAGCCGACGCCGCCGGCGCTTCACCACCACTATCACCACCACAGCGGCTCGCTCGCGTCGAGCCTCGCGTTCGGAGCCCGGCCCGAGAGCGAGCTGCGCGCGGCGGGCGGCAGCGAGCGGATGGGCGACGTTGGCGGCAGCTGCAGCAGCGGCGTCATCGCCGCGTTCGGCGCGAAGGACAGCGGGCACAGCAGCGCCGAGCTGTTCGGGAAGGCGGCGCTGCTCAAGGGCGAGAAGAAGTCGAAGAAGCGCGAGGAGCGCAAGCGGCTCATGAGCCTCAAGATGCAGGAGACGTTCGCCGACCTCGAGGGCACGTTCACGGAGCAGGACCTGGACTTTAAGAACGTGGCGGGCGCCGGCTCGCTGTCGAAGATGGCGCTCGCAAAGCTCGAGGCGCTGCCGCTGCCGGACCTGTCGAACCTGCCGCAGGACCTGAAGGAGCTCAAGCGTAAGATCGAGGCGACGGAGCACAAGGTCGAGGGCACGAAGCACCGCCACCGCAAGGGCGGCCCGTGCCCGCGCTGTCAGGTGCAGAACCAGCTGCGCGCCGCTAAGCGCGCGTACCACAAGCGCGCGGTGGCGCACAAGAAGCTGCCGCAGTCGGGCTCGTCGCTCACGATGGCCGAGGCGGCGGACGCGACGGACCTGATGTTCACCTCCCCGCCGCTGACGCCGACCGCGTCGCCCTCGTTTGACGGCGCGTCGCCGTCGCTGTCGCCGATGTCGACTGCCTCGTCGTCGTCGTCGTCGCCCGCGCTTACGGCCGCAAAGGCGGGCGGCGCGCCGCTGCTGCCTGTCGTTCTCCCAGCGGCGGCGCCGGCGAAGCTGCCGGTGGCCACGCCGCCGTTCGCCAAACCAGCGCCTGCGTACCCGCCGACTCTGCTGGTCGCTGTGAGCTCTTCGACGCCGGCGGCGGGCAGCGGGCTCCTGCAGCCGCGTCCGCTGAGCGCGGCGGGCCCGCTGGTCAAGAGCGCTGCTGCTCGTCCGCTTGCGACTGCGCCTGGAGCTGGTGTCGGAGCCGCGTCGGTGCAGGTTGGCGCAGGCGCTCGCCCAGGGAGTGGCGGCTTCCAGCCCACGGCGCCGCGAAGGCCGTGCGGCAACACGTTCGCCGCGTCGTCGTCGTCGTCGTCGTCGTCGTCCACGGCGTCGGCGTCTCCGTCGGCGTCCGAGTCGGCGTCCTCCCCTCACGTGCAGCATGTGACGGTCACGTCCGCGTGATCCGACAGGCG
>SMMQ01003164.1:6191-28067 GCA_008271595.1 [Pythium] brassicae (nom. inval.) | reverse complement strand
CGCTCTCTCTCTCTCTCTCTCTCTCTCTCTCTCTCTCTCTCTCTCTCTCTCTCTCTCTCTTTTGCACTCACAAGTGTGCAGCGGCTGCTACTCGCGCCACCCCAGAAGGGCGAGCGCCTCGCCCGCGAGGTACAGCGACCCCGTCGCGAGGATGCTCCAGTGCTCCTCCTCGCTCGCGTCGAACGCGCCGGCCGCCTTCGCGCTCTCCGAGACCGCGCGTAACTCGCTAACGCAGTCCGCGACCGACTCACGCACGGCGATGACCGCGTGCGTCTGGTCCTCGTGCGCGACGTGCGTCTTGAGCCCGCGCCAGAGCCGCGCGAGCGTCGTCTGCCACTGGAGCTTGCCCTCGACGGCGTCCAGCGCCGCGAGCTCCTCGGCGCTGTAGTGGGCCAGGACGTGGCCCAGGCCGGCGCACTCGAGCGCCTCGGAGAACGAGTGCACCTTGGCGCGGCTCGGCCGGGACGCGCTCGTCTTGACAAAGTACACGCGGTCGAACTGGAGCTGCAGCAGCGGCGCGATGACGCTCGCGACGTTGCGCTCGTGGTGGATCGTGAAGATCAGCACGCGCTTGTTCGCGGACGCTGCGCGCGTCGGCGTCGGCGGCGCCGTCTCGCGGAACCACTGCGCGCAGACCTCGAGGCTGCGCAGCGTGTGCGCGCCGTCGATGTAGAACCGCGCGTGGTGGTCCAGATCGTCTACGAGGTGCGAGCGCGCGGGCCAGAACGCGCGCTCGAGGCCGTCGCGCACCGCCGGCTCGAGCGCGCGGCTCAGGTCCAGGTCCACGCCGTCGCGCGCCTCGCCGCGCTTGTGCTGGAGCCACGTCGCCGCAAGCGCGACCGCCAGCCCGGCGTTCACGCGCTGGTAGCTGCCGCGCATGCCCAGCACGGCGTCCGCGCCGCCGGGCCCCATCGTGTCGACGCTCGGCACGACCCGGAGCTGCGTGCGGCTCTCGGCCGCGCACGCGCGCAGCGCCGCGAGCGCCTCCGGCTCTTGCGCGCACGTGAACGCAGGGACGCCGGGCTTGAGGATCCCGCCTTTCGCGTACGCGATCTGTGCGAGCGTGTCGCCGAGCACCTGCGTGTGGTCGAGGTCGAGCGTCGAGATGCCGCACACGACGGGCGCCGGCACGACGTTCGTGGCGTCGAGGCGGCCGCCGATGCCGACCTCGAGGATCACGACGTCGCACTGCTCGTCGGCGAAGAGGTGGAGCGCGAGGAGCGTGAGGAAGCGGAAGAACCAGGCCATGGGAGGGTACTCGCCGCTCTGGTCCGCCGTGCGCTCGAGCCCGGTCCAGACCGCGCGAAAGTGGCGCAGGAACACGTCCTCGGCGATCGGCTTGCCGTTGATGCGGAAGCGCTCGCACGGAGAGATGAGGTGGGGCGACGTGAAGAGCCCGGTCTTGTAGCCCGCGGCGCGCAGGATGCGCTCGACCATCGCGCACGTCGAGCCCTTGCCCTTCGTGCCGGCCACGTGCACGACCGAGAGCTGGCGGTTCACGGCGTCCGTGAGCGCGAGGCGCGCGAGGTAGTGTTGCATCATCGCGACCGTCTCCTCGCGCGTGGAGACTGCGCGGTCTTGGCCCGTGAGGTCGCGGAAGTGCGCCGACACGCCGAGCAGCTGCGCCATGGCGGCGTCCACCTGCTCCGTGAGCGGCAGGTCGGTCGGCGGCTTCTCGCGACGCACCACTTCGTTGTCGACAATATCAGTGGCAGCGGCAGGCGGCGGGAGCACTAGCTGCTGCGTCATGGTCACGATGTGTGTGGAGTGGAGTGTGGAGTGTAGAGAGACCGACGCTGCCGCCTGCGCTGGGCGGCCTTCGCGGGCTTTGCGAGCTGCTTGTCGAGACGTCGCAGTCGGTTTTCTGAAGTGAACACCTGAAGGTTGGCTGGCTGCCCAACTACGCAAAATTCGATTGTGATTTCAGCGAATCACAATCAAGATAGGAATGTGCTCACAAAATACAGTACCGTAAGAGACGTGTTGATTTATTTACACACACGAAACGTAGTCCGCTGTATTTCAATGCGAATCAAGTCTTGATTCACAACTGACTCACCCGTAATGCTTCGACCCAGGAGTGGCAGTGCCGCCCGGAGCTCCGTGCGCTTCTTCCGTCTCGCCTTCTGTTGCTGCTCGCTGCTTCTTGTGTTACGATTGCACTCGACTTGCGCTTGGCGACCAGCGAACGGCGGTCGCGTTCAACAGGGCTCGCGCTGCGAGTTCCAGGGCCACAATCTGCACAACTTCCAGGCGCCGAGCGAGACGTGCGGCGCGCTGTGCGAGCTCCTCCCCGGATGCTCGCACTGGACCTGGACGCCGTACCTCAACGGCACGTGCTGGCTCAAGAGCGGCGAGACGAACCGCCTGTACGCGAGCTCTAGCGTCGAGTGTGGGTTTCTGGTCGCGCGCTTCAGAGTCGATCCCTCGCCTGGCTTCGACCTTGGCACCGGGGGCGGCGGCCCTGGCGCGCACGGCAGCGCCTCCAAGTCCCTAAGCACCTCTGACGCCGACACGTTTCAGCGTGTGCTCAACTTCTTCCGGTTCGCTCACAACAAAAGCAGACTCAGTCTGGACGCGCGACTTGTGGTCGCGGCAAAGGAGCTCGCGCAGGAATGTCCCCCGGCTCAGTCGGCTCCGAGGTCAGCGGAGAAGGTGGCGTCGCACCCGGTCGCAGTTCGTCTCGGCTTCCTTGGTTCAGTCTATCCCGTCGTATTCGTCGCACCGTCGGCATCAACGATCTCAGAGGTGATCACCGCCATGGTGAACGCGACGCATGTTGCGTCCAAGCCACTGCTGAGCTCCGAGACGACGACGATCGGGTTCGCGGCGCGATACAACACCACGTGCGCGATGACTCGAATGGCGTCGTCAGCGAGCGACAGAGCCACCAGCGCTGCCGTCCGCGAGGGTCACACGGTCGTGTACACCCTGCTGCTAGCGTGAGAAAAGGTGTGAAGAATGCATGGTGGGAAGAGCACCCAGTCTATATTGGTATTCGACAAGAACCAGGATTGAACTGCCACTCGCTCGGACCAATTTGCCTTTCAGTATGTCGCTTGTGTGACGTGGCGTGATGACGCATTCAACTCGTGAACGAAAGTTGCTTTGCATTACTGGTACTACCCAGGAAAGCAGGCAGCGCGACCAATGCGCAGCTCAACTCAAGCTCGCTAACTCGCTCGAATGAGTCACAGGTGACCGATTGGAAACTTGCACTCACTGCTGCGGTGCCACCGTCTGAATGAACTTAATCGCCGTGTGCCACGCCTTTGCCACCGCGTCCTTCACCCCCGGCTTCTCCAGCTCGCCACGGTTCACCCAGCCGTGGTTCATGTCCGGGAAGTCGATCACGTTGCTGTGCGCGCCGACCACACCAGGCTTGGCCGCGAGGATCTTGTGCACCGAGCCGTCCGCGCGCACGAACGCCGGGTCGTCGCCCGCGGCGAGCAGCAGCTGCGGCACGTTGATGCGCTCGGCGAGCTTCTCGACCGCGCCGTCGCCCTTGATCATGTTCTCGAGCGCCCACGACGGGTGAAATGAGACGTTGCCCTTGATCACGGGCTCAGGCAGCGCCGACTGCTGCGCACCAATCCAGCCGCCCCAGCAATAGCCGACCGTGACAATGCTCGTAACATGGAACTCGCCTTGCAGAAAGTTGATGGCGTCGCGGAGTCTCGCGCCGACCACCTCCTCGAAGCTGTTCTTGGCGGCCCAGTCCTTCAAATGAGGCATGAAGTCGAGACCGAGGTAGTCCCCATGCGTGACGTCCACGACCGCGACGGCGTATCCAATCTTCGCGAGGTTCTCGGCGTCGGCTTTGATGCGGCCGCTGTCGAGCCCGAGGATGTCGGGGAGCGAGATTACTCCGACCGAGCTGGAGCCGGTCGCCGGCGCAGCGACGTACATCGTCGTGCCATTATACGTCTTGAGGACACCGGAGACGCCTCCGTCACCCTCAAGGGGAGGCAGCGCGGTCACGGGGCAGCAGCTCATACTGGGCTTGGGGGAGTTCTGATGGGGGGAGAGCTCCGAGGACGCTTGAAGGGGACTTGAGGGCTTGAGCTCCGATTGAGGAATGATTCAGTTGAGTTTTTTTTTTACAAAACTCCTCGTGCAGATAAGATTAGCAACTCATGATTTGAATGCTTTAGTAAGCAAATCGCAGCTGGTTTTACTATTCTAGTACGTAATCTTGTTCTGATCCAGCACCTGATCCACACCTGAAACGAGCTAAAAAAGAGCTGGTCTCTGGCCATGGAGCTGGAAGCAGGAGGCGCTTCTTGGGGTAAGACACCGCCCCCGAGTTTGACAGATAAGGCAAGACGACTGATGCGCACAGAACGCCACTTCGATCTCACTTGTACTCCTAGGAATAGATACACAGAGGCACACACGAGAACACCGCCGGGAACTGTCACGCCACTTCCTGCACACTGCTCTCGACCTTATCGGAAGGCGGCGCGTTCGAGAATGAGGTTGCTCCCGCGACCCCCGCTCCTAGCACACTTCAGGCGGTTGCCGCAAGCAGTCGCGGCGCCTCCTCACGCCTTCGGCGACCGCTCGCCCTCATCTCTCCAGGATCGCTGTACCACCGGAGTGCCACGCAACAGCGCCGGTGTACCGGTCTCGATCTGGTACACCCGACTCCCGACCTGACCTCGGAGTCGTTGACCCGAAATACCGCGCAAGGGTCATCAGACCGCAGAGCCGTTGACCCGAAATACTGCGCCGGGGTCACCCCCACCACACATTGGAATCGCATCCGATTCACTACAGGAGTCTCCACGGCGCAGAAGTCGGCACGCGTAGCTCTACCGCGTTCGCTGGTTCTCGCAGCACCACCGTCTTCTCTGGTCCGCACTGCATCACCACGTGTCGACCACGATCGTCACCGCTCGCCCGTAGCAGCTCGATCATCTCCAGCGGTGATGGTCGAGCTGCTATGTCAATCAAAGCCACGCAGAGTAACATCCACAGGTCGGCTACGGTAGGCTCATGATGGCGGTCTCAGCGCACGCGCACGAACGTGCTGATTGAGAGGAGCATTGCCGTCGACTGCAGACTCAAGCTGTTTTTGTCGAACTGTTCGGGCGCCAAAACAGCCGTCAACAGCGCCGCGCCTGATTGATGTAGATTGGCCTTTGGGCAGCTCGATGTAGAGATGCATCTGGGTCACGCCGAGATCAGCGATCACTTGCAGTTGCCACAGCGGCCTCCAGTTGCGCAGGTGCCGACGACGACCGAGCCAAGCGGCTCAATTACAAGCAGATCGCTGTAGAGCAGCATTGGGCTCGCGTCAAGCTCAGCGACCAGTCATGGTCGCTGCATAAGTCGCGCACCTGATAGCGTTGGCCCAGCGAAGCAACTGGACTGACAAAGGAGTCGCGTAGAGGCGTCAAGCTGCATTTGCTCATGCCGAGCTCAGCAGTCAATTACGGTTGCCGCTGCCGCCGCCAGTCGCCCACGTGCCCCTGAACGCGTAGATTCTGCCGTGGTGTTTTGGATGGATCTGCGCGTGTCGCTGCCGTACGGGCGCAACCGCTGCGCATCGTGAACATGTAGAGCCCGGGCGTCGAGAGCGCGATGCTGCAGAGCACCGCTGCCATCGCAAACGGGACGAAATCGTAAGTGGCACGCCTTGCCGCTGTTGCGCACCCGCAGTGCCGAACGATTCCACTGTCCGCGAGCCCGCACTAGCCACAGCCGCCGCACGGCGTCTCCGACTCGATGAACCCTGGGCAGATCTCGTAGCGGGTGTCGATTGAGCACTCCGAGCACGTCGACACAGTACTCTCCTTGAGCTCCTCGAGCTCCCCAATACGAGTGAGAGAGAGCGCCTGTGAGGTCTGTATCAGGAGACGGCAACGGCCAGCGCTGCATCGGCAGAGCTGGGGGTAGCAGGGAGGCACGTGACTAGCAAGGAGCGAGTTCTTGAGCTTTCTGGAGCGCTCCGGCAGCGAGAGCACGACGCATGCGAGCGCCGACTTGGCGCTGAAGAGCAGCCGGTGCGACTTGCGCCGCGTGGCTAGAGCGCCACGCTATCCGAGAGCATGTCGTACACAGGTTGACGCACCAGGGACGCCGGCCGCGGCGGGCAGCACCTCCAGCTATACCTGACTCCGTTTGTGCGACTATACTGTTTATTGTTGCAGGGGGCACGCGTGCGGTGCGAGCGCATCGACCCACTGAATCTGTCGTGCGCGTTGACGTCGTTCGTGGGACTCGTGTGCGCCGTGCGTCCGTCGTTTCAATTTGGAAACGAACACGCGACAGCAAGTACGAACGGGTCGGCTCTCGCCTTAGGTGCGGGGCTGCTCGGCGCAGCCGGCCAGGCGCTTGCGTACGCCTTGGTGCGGAAGCTCAGGCACCTCGGGGTCTCGGTCATCCTGCACTACTTCATGCTCTTGTGCGGTCATGTCGCTGATCTACATCGCGATGGTCGAGCAGGTACGGCTGTGTAGCGTGTTGCGCGGCAGCTGTCGCTGTTGTTGCTGATGCTTGATACTTCTCGCGTCTCGCTGTGTACCGACATGTGACGTGACGCTGCTGTTGCATCCGCCAGCTCATCTTGGCTCCAGTCGGCCACCGCAGTGCTTGCTGCTCAACTTTCTCTGATGTTCACGACGTCGCGTGCTTGGGATGTCGTACACAAGCTGGGCGACAAGCACATACCAACAAAGTCGAAAGAACCGGTAGACCAGTATTTGACGAAAAAAACTTTATTAAAAAGCAAAATTTGCACTCAATCTCGACTTCAGGATCAGTTTCTCCCACATTTTGTAAAACTGTAAAATGAAGTTTTGAACAAGGGAGACTCCGCGGCTAATTACCACGTTCTTTCAGTTTGACGTGACCGCAGGGGCCGCCAGATTGAGAGATCCATTTAATAGGATCTCTCCGTCTCACAATAAATTTGTTATGCATGCATCCCTGTGTTGGCGTGACAGGCAACACAGGGATGCCTGCCTCTAACAACTTAACTATCTGCGGCTGCATCTTCGCTTTTCTAGCTTCTCTAAGATCACAGATCACTCTCACCACCGCCCAGTCGGTGATGGCGATGATCAGATCTGTAATCCTATCACTAGTCCAAAAATACATACAAATATCTAAACTACTCTTCGTACTTCCTATTGTATCGAGCAACTCGGTCGTTGAAGCGGCGGTTGTTTTAGGGTCTCGTCCAACGAACAAAACCCGACACACCGGTTCACGGAGAGCACGGTCGAGATCTGCTGGCCATGGCCCAAGGTCGTTGACCACCCCGTGGTACCAACGGATGGCTTTGCGAAGCGTTGACTCGCTTGCTCGCACGAGTGTCGCGACCACGCTCAGAAATATTCCCAGTATCTTGACATAGTAGGCGACGAGGGCGGCAATGTCTTTTGGCACGCGTCTGTATGGACGCGGAGTATACCGTGGTGGACTGGTTGGCTCGGTCACAATACCGGTTTATCCAGAAGTATTACCGGTATTGCCGAAAGTTCCGGTTTAGGTAGAGGTACCAGACCGAGCACAGGAAGGCGTATGCGGTAGCTCATGCCCGTCGGGGCGCATCGGCGTGAAATAGGCAAGCGACGAGATCTGGATGAACGATGGCACGGCGGGGAAGGGAGGGGAGAAATCGAGCGGCTCAGGTGAGAAGGGAGGCGAAACAGCGGACAAGGGAGGGGAAAAATCGAGCGGCTCGGCTGGAAAGTGAGGCGTTACGTCGATAGGCACGGCGCCGACCGAGAAGGTGTCGTTTGTCGTGCCCTCGAATGGTACCCCTTCAACCCCAAGCAACACCCGGTCATCGCCGATCGGCAACCCGTCGATCTCGAAATGCACGCTGTCCACGAACGGGAATGCGCTGGGACCGGGAGGCTCTGCCCCGGAACCGTTCAGCATCTTTTCAAAACCGGTCGGTACCTCACCGTTTGGGAGCAGCAGAGAAGGCCAACCGACCTCCTCCCCCCACCGGCAGCGATGGCGCCAGTTCGAGTGTCATGGCGGGCATGGCGGGCATGGAGGCGAGAGTCATGGAGGGCGTGGGAGTTGGAGCGGCGAAGGCGGGCGTGTCAGCGAGCGTGGAGAGACTCGCGGCGATATCTGGCAAGATGAGGCGGGCGGGGGTTATAGCAGCTGGCGGAGGGCGGCGTCTTGAGGACTGGAGGCTTGCATGTGGGGGAGGTGGCGAGTTTGAAAGTGAACTCTGGTGAGCTTTCCCATCTCAGGAGCTCCGCATTCGCACGCACTCACTCTCGGCGCTCGCACTCGCACGCCTTTCTCCTCTCCCTTTCCCGCCTACCTTCTCTCCTACATCTCTAGGAGATTGAATTGAAGTTGAGGTATCAGTATCCATATATAACTTTTGCTATGTCCAGTGTCCGTCACATCACGAAACGGTAACGCTCCACTTTTGCAATTTGAATTGTTCGTTCTGGACGACAACATACATAAGCACGGAAAACGAAAAAAATGGGTTCAAAAGCGCAAATTTGCCTCCAAAATATCTCATTTGAAGAGAACCTCTCTTTACAAGGGTACGGGCGGAAGGAAATACAGAGAGAGAGAGAAAGAGGGAAAGGGAGAGCGTGAGTGAGAACGAGAGAGAGCGAGCGAGAGAGGGAGAGAGAGAGATAGAGAGATAGAGAGAGTGAGTGAGCGAGCGAGAGAGCGAAGGGAAATGAGTTACGGTAGAGTGTGGGAGCAGAAGAAGTGAGTGTGTGTATGTGTGTTTGTGCTTTTGTGGCTTGAGAGAGCGTGATTCATTTAACGGGCAGGCTCTCCGGGTCAAAGACCCGGACAAGAGCCTTGTCAAAATAAGAATCGACACGTGCGAAAAATGAGGAACATGAAATATGAACGCCTTCAAGGTTCTCTCTTTTTTAGGGATGGAGGACGAAAACGGAATGTGATTTTTGCGAGGCGAGCCAATATTCTGGTGACATGCATTCCGATTCCGACCCCCCCCCCCTCAAGTTTGAACGTCCGGAATCGGAATGCATGCCACCGGAATGTTTTGGCTCGGCTCGAAAAAACCACATTCTGGAACATTACTCATGCACTCAAATATCAAACGTGAGCGGTTAAATAGCAGGCTCTCTTTCACGTAATCTTGAGCTTATCCACCAGCTGATCCAACACCTCGTCATCCATATTACGAATTGCCCAACCAAAACAAACTGCATCAACATGATCATGTAAATCGGACACCTACGTCATACTTTCTGGTAATTTCTGAAAAAGTGTCCGATCAGGTATTGGATCAGAATCGAATTAATCAGTACAGAGGCAAGTGACTCTTAAATAGAATAATATCTTGTGTCTGATCCCACATCTGATCCAACAGCTTCTCAGACAAGATAATACCTCTCTCCTTTTGGACAAGATGTGACCAGGATACGTCTCGGAGACAAGACTCTGCTCCGTAGTTAGAAGGACAAGACAAGTAGCTCGACAAGACAACAACTCTGATACTGGCCTGCTTGAAATAGCTATTGCGCAACACGCACACTCCACCGCCAGGAACCTCATCCGTGAGTTTCAGCACGCCGCTCGCCGACCTGAGCAGCAGGCGACGAGTTCTCGAGTGGGCTCGCTCGTGCTCGAGCGGCTCCCAGTACACATCGAGCGGTTGCTGCAAACAGTCGCCGCACCTCGCCACGCTTCCGCGACTCTTCGCTCTTTCGCTCGAAGGTCGTTGTATCACAAGCGTGCCACCGGTGTACCATCGCACGGCACCGGTGTACCACACCTGATAAGGTTCACAGCTTCATGAATAGCCCACAAGAGCCGACGCCGACCGGAGTACTGCGCTGGGGTTACAAACGTGTTCTTGATGAAGGACGGAGGGTTGCGATCAGCCTTGGCCGGGGATACATTTATATTCTTTTGCGAATTTAAGATGTAGGCAGCATTTTTAACTCCACATTCCCCCTATGTTCATCCTGTCAACATGTGACTTTTTGCATGTCCTAGTACACCCTCGAACATGTGATGTTAGTTATGATAGAAATGGCTCGGAACTTATTTTTCGTATAAAGGAGTTTGTATGAATTCATAAACAATTCATTTCGGCTTGATGCGATCGGACCCAAAACTAAACTGTGCGGCCGGTTGCACGGGGTTTGGTGAGAGGGCTAGGGCAAAGTCGAGGATCTGGCAAGCAGAGCGCACAGAGAGAGGTGACTGAAATGACGAGACCTCGCGTCTCGGCGCGCTCAGCGCCACAAGTTCGTTCGAGAACACGCGGCAGCCAAAGGAGATCGAAACTATGGTCCCTGGTCGCCGCCTCACGCGCGCGGCGAAGCGCTTCCTGCGCAAACCTCGCTCACCGCCCCATTCGATAATGCCGCCCAACAGAATGCGTGTCACTTCCTCTCCTCTACCATCACCAAAAAGACGCAAAAATGGCCACGGCGACGACCAGAGGGGGGCCAGCAGCGCGCACGACAGCGAGGACGATGCCGAGCACACCAACCAGATGGCTGCTGAGCACGGCGGCAAGAGAGCGGCACTGAGCTCGGCGATATACACACCGAGAAGGGTGAGGGAGCCGCGTGGACACCGACCACGACGTCGAGCCCGAGGATGACACGCATCCCGGCGAGCGCGACGAAGGACAGTCCAGCCAACACAGTTGTGCGCAGACCGCGGGGTCGTGGACAGCGTTCAAGTTTGGTGATGAAGAGAAAGAGGCGGAGGAGGAGGTCATACAAGAGGAGGAGGACGATGACGTCTATGCATCCCTCGCGCAACCGAGCTCTACGGCGGACGAGAGAGAA
Organism: [Pythium] brassicae (nom. inval.); assembly: GCA_008271595.1. Taxonomy (NCBI): domain Eukaryota; phylum Oomycota; class Peronosporomycetes; order Pythiales; family Pythiaceae; genus Globisporangium; species [Pythium] brassicae (nom. inval.). Next base: position 17,295 of record SMMQ01003164.1, on the reverse strand, counting down.
GTGGCTGCGACTTCGCCGCAGCGCCGCGCGCGTCACGGGGCCGCGAAGGATCCGTACGACCTATCCAGCAATGAAGAGTACTCTGTGGCTGCCAAATCCGCTACTGACCGCAACGTTGTCGCCTCCCACGGCGCACAACGAGTCGATCTGTTCTGTGTCAACGACTCAGTTGGCAAAAGGGAGACAGTGTCCGATGTCGAGGCGGAGCTGCACGGAGAAGAAAGTGAAAGTCTGTCAAGCACAGAGGACGAGGTCGCAAGAGTCGACGAGCTGCAGCCGAGCACCTTCCTGCGTCAATGCCGCGACGTCAAGGCGCTCGGGACAATTTCTACAGAGGGGTGGGAGACAGGTATGTGCGTGAGTACGAGTCTTGCAAAACGACCGCTCCTCCGACCGATGATGTTGGTAACAGACCCCGCAACCGTCCCGAACGACATCGAGTATCCTGATCTGGTAGGCGGCGCGCAAGGACCGACGCCGATTGCCATGCGTGCAGGAGATTATCCTCTCTCGCTGCTATACTCCTTCTTGCCGAAGCTCCTGCGGGATTGACGGTGGCGCACATGCTTTGCCCGCACAAGAAGCGCTTGGAGAACCATAGGTCTACGGTCGCCGCCGGCGCGCTTTCAACAGAGACATTCGACTGCTTCATACCTCGGAACAAATTCGACATGATGCTCCTGAATATCTACTTCACAAACAACTAGGACCCGCAGGCGAAGCTCGACCGCTTGGAAGGCGCACTCAGTAATAGAAGTCGTGCAGAACACCTACAGACGAGGGTATCGCGTGCTGGCGGTCGTCTCGTTCGATGAACGCATCATATCTCCCGCAGTCGGTTCAACTCGACGCGGGAGTATCTCAAGGACAAACCGCATCGCTGGGGCACGAAAGTGTTCATCACATGCTGGGCCCGCCCGTCCTAATACTTGAGCTGCGCGGATCTCGTACATGTTTCATGTGCGAATATGTGGCTCGCTGACGTGCTCACTTGTTGATTCTATGTTGTCCAACCTGCAGGATCGAAGTATACTGCGGCAAGAAGCAGCATGCCGCAACCTTAACCAAACCCAACGTTCACGCTGGAGCATCAGCAGTTTTGCGCAACATAAACACGCTCATCTCAAAGGTCGGCACGGGATGGCACGTGGTTACTACCAACAGGTACTACTCGTATGTACAACTGGCACTCCAGTTACTGTACAGGAAAGTGTACACTGTCGGCACAGTGATGGCAAACCCCGCGGGCTACCAAAAGATCGTTATAGACAAGCGAAGCGCCGGACGAACACCACGCAACGAAGCGAGGCGAAGATCGCCGTGTCAAAGAAGTATCCATGCGTGATGGCGCCGTCTTGGGTCGGCTTCAAGCCTGTAAACTTCTTGGCCACTGGGTGGCAGCCGAAGGGACAGTGTCTGTTGGTACGCCCAAGCGTAGTGGTGATGACATAAGTGTGCTGATGCAAAACCGACGGTGTGGATGCCAGTGCGGAAAGAGTCAGGTGGAACAAGAGTTCAAGTGCCGTATGGGCGGCGTGGATGTCCACGATCAGCTGCGGGTTCAGCAATACTCTCTGCAGCTCTCCTTCGTGTTCAAGAAGTACTACAAGACGTTGTTCCTTTGACTTGTCGAAATGGCGCTCGTCAACGAATTCATCGTGTTCCGCGCGGTGACTCAGCACCAAGGTAAGCCAGCACGCGGCGCGACGAGTTCTACGAGGCCCTCCAAGCTCAACTCCTCGAGGTCACCACTGTGGACTACGCTGGCTCCGTGGTATGTGCGCATACCGATCGGGATGAACATGTTGGTTGTTGTGTCACTGTCGTATGTTCACACAGTGAACATGTGGATGCACAAGGCGAAGACTTTGTGTCGCCAACTCAGCCAACACCACCTCAATCCGCAGGTGGTACTGGGCACGTATGTTGAAGGACCGAGACGTGTACCTGACGAGCGAGCACGAGGAAGAGGTGCCATCGGGCGTGCAAGGTGTGATACGTCATGAAGGCTGTCGACAAGAAGCGAGCGAAGACGCAGCGCGGTGTCGCAGATGGTGGTGACGGAGACGCTGCTGATGCCGAGGCCTCCGCACGTAACGAAGCGGCTGAAGCTGGGGAGGGCGACAACGATGCAGCACCGCCCGACCGTGACGATAGTTCACGCGATGCAAAGCACAAAGCAGAGCAAAGGGCGACGACCAAGTACGATTTCGGCGAGTGCTCCAAAGGACCAGCAAGGTGAGCGAGCGGTTGCTGTTGTCTCGCTTATCAAGTTGCAGCTCATGCATATCGTTGTTCCTGCAGGCTCTACTTGTGCAACGTGGCTCGGCACAAAGGCGTATGGTGGCAACACGACTTGCTTCCAGGTATGGTATAACCACTGGGATGCGGATGCGATCGCCCAAGCACGCGGATCCAGATGCGGAAGCCCGGTAAGAAGCGCAGCTCTCGCCATATCTTCGAAGACGACGACGAGCTCGAAGAGGAGGAGAAGAAGGATTAGTGTGAGCATGTTTGAGTGTTAATCACGCTAAATGAACTGTCTTTGCATGCTTTTTTGGCTTGATTGTGCAAAGAAGGCACTCGACTGTGGGACCTCAAGTAAAACAGCCATGGCCACTTGTCAGTTGCGTCGACATTCAGAATTGACAAGCCCCAAAAAGCGTGTTCATGCTGACCTCACATGTCGAATTTTTGGATTTTCATAGTGAAACAGCTTCAAACAGGATAAGTCGAACCTAAGGCAGATATACACAATTTTTTTATATACTTCACATGTTCGCAGGATGAGCATGTAGGAAAAAAATTGGTATACACGTTCTGTTTGGGGAATGGTGGGTTAACATATAAATTGAGTATCGGTCTCATAAAAAGACTCGAGGTCCAGTTCAAAAATATCGAAGCTCACGCGAGTGCAATCTACAACATACAATGCAACCCCCAAAAACTATGTTGTTGAAGACAACTGGTTCTGCACTTTCTTTAATTTTGTGAGCAGTTGCCAGAGTAGAGCCGAGGCATTTGCAAGTTACGATCTTTCGGATTGCTCACGTCGACATGATGTGTGTGCACTTTGACAGTAGCTCTGCGCACTTTATGTGATGCACGCTGGTCGTGCTTCCCCAAGTCAGACCGACAAACAAGCTCTGCCTGACAAAATCGTCGATGTCATGGTTGCTCACTCACACACGCAATCACTAACTCACGCCTCCTCACTTCTACTCACGCCCACTAACGCTGCTTACTCAGTAAAGCCGCCGCTCGACTCGCCGTGCGTCTTGCTCTACTCCCACTGGTCGAGCTGGCGCCGAGCGCGCTTGCACTTCCGCGTGCCGGTCACCTCGCGCAGCTAAATCGAGCACTTCGCCGTCGCCAGTATCTTGCAAATCCAGTCTTGGCGCCAAATGCCAAAGTCCGTCTTCGTGTCCCCTTGTGCCGTGCAAACCACTGTTCTCTACCGCGACCAGCTGTGCGTGTATCCCTGCCATGAGCTCCGCGCGCGAGCGCGGCGCAGCACTAGTTCACTTCGCGCACTCAATGTGTTTGTGACGAATGCGTTGACCACCGCGACATCCAGCAGACTCATGAACAGCCCCTTGTAATACTCCTGGAACTGAAGCCGGTTTGTAGGCTGTAGATCAGCAGGCGGAGCAGATCGTGCCAGACGATGCCGTCCATCATGCGGTGGTAGTCTGACACCACGCACGGGCAGCAAACTGACGTGACAGCCTTCCCACGAGCTCGCCTGGTTACGTTCGACTCGCACAGCGCCGCGCCGGTGGTCAGAAAATGGACGGACTTCGTGTCCACCCAAGAGAGCGCTGCCATGCTGGGCACGTCTAGCGAGCGCGCCAACTTCAACTCGCCGCGTTGAAGGCTCGCCGCGCGCCGCGTGGACCTTTTCTCCACCTCAGCACAAAAGTCAACGTGGTTGGTCATATTAGTGCCAACCGCGTCGACTTCCACGGCGAGCAGGAGCGTGACGGTTCTGTAGAAGCGATCGATTGTCACCACTCGCCAGACCTCGTCCTTGTCATCTTGCGTGAGCGCATTCTCCATGTTTTGCACTACAGCTGCCGGGCCGGTCTTGTTATCTGCTGCCGGTCGCTGCTCGTCGTGCTGCTGGTTTCCAAGGTAGATCACGAACCTACAACATGAATCACGGATGTCAAGACGAAGTCGCGATAGACAACACGTTCATGTTGCGAAAAAACGAGAGCGACGCGCACCTGAACAGTAGGTCACCGTTGTTCACGGAGTGCAAGTTGCTGAGCACGCCCTTGAATCGGTTGCGCGTCGTCACTCATTCAAACGATTTGGCAGGCAGGATGCCGCCCGGGATCGCACGCCAGTGGTGCGCTATACCTCGCATACGCGAGCACAGAACATTGTCCAACAGCGGCACGACGGACCGCACCACCTCATGTGGTTTGCTCGGAGCAATGACGCGCATCCTTGCCTTGATTTCCGCCATCTACTCCGTTTTACCTGTCTGGTTGTGGCGCTGCGCCGCAAGCAGTGCCTGAGCACGTGCGTGGCGCTACTGCCGTTCATACCAGTCGTTCTCGTGGGCGACGTGCACCCACGTTGACCGCGGACAAAAGAACAGGAAAAGATCGAGCGGCGACTCGTACTGGACCGCGATCAGAGCAGATAGGTCGCCATCGCCGGTCGCGTGATCCGGGTACTCGCTCGTCGCGCGCTCGAAATCGGCCGTAGCGGGTACCCAGCGCATTGTACGCAACGCATTTTGATCGTAAGAGCCAGCGCCGAGACGGACAGCGCCACCCAGTGCCTACAGGAAGGCGCTGGATACCAGCTTATCTCTCTCGTCCTCGTCATCATCCGACGCCACTTCACCCGATAGCACCATATTCTCGCTGTCCAGGTTCTCTTCGCCGTCGTCCGAGTCGAACGCGCTCTTTGCGTTGCCATCCGACATGATACACGGGTCGGCCACACTGACGGCATTTCACGGCGGGTCCTGCGTCTCGCTCCGCGCGGTCGCGTCCTTGTTTCTGTCGTCATCGTCCTGGTCGTCGTCCCCACGGTCGCTCGTCACAGCGATGGGCGCGTCAAGCCTGACAAAGCCAGGCGATCCGTCATCCCCGGCTACGTCCTTTATCTCCTCGCCCTTGTCTGACGACAGGCTGTCGTACAGTAGACTCGAAAACGAAAGCCGCCAAACGCGCGAGTTTCGCAAAAGAATGAGACATCCGGGTGGGCGATGCAAAAAGTCGGGTCGGGATGGCGATGCTGCCTGCGGCATCTTGGCGCTAGCTGGCGACGCGGCACCGTGTTAAGGCTTGGGTTGATGGTGTTGCGGCGGCGTGGTCACGTCCTGCACACAAGCTTTATCTTGAGGCACTGGTGCTTGGTGCATCGAGTAGCGGCGCTGGGGCTGACCTTTTTGCTGTCGGCGCCGGAGCTGGAGCTCCAGCTTACGGTGCTGGAACAGGAGCTTCAGTTCGGGGAGCTGGCGCTTTAGCTTGCGGCACTTTGCGCTGAAGCGCTGGCGCAGGAGCTTGCGGCGCTTGCGCTTGAGCTTGAGCTTGAGCTTGCAGCACTGGCACTTCAGCTAGAGCTTCAGCTTGCGGCGCTGGCGCATCAGCGTGAGCCTTGCGGCGTTGGCACATGATATGGTGCAGCGGGTTATTGAGCGTCAGCGCGGTACCATCGAGCAGAAGCGTCGTCGCCTGTGAAGACATTCATGCCCTCGATACCGTCGGCAGCACTTCCGCCAGCACGCACGTAAACGAACGCAGCTTGCAGCCCACGACCACGATGCGCCGTCCATATTTGTGCCCTCATGCGCGACCATACCTCTCTGAAGGCGCGCGAGCTCTGCGCCAGTCGGTTGCCGGCCTGAGATGACAGGTGGTGCCAACAAACACTACAGCAAACACGTCCTGCACATTTCCACGCCCATGCATGCATTTTACGCTTCGTACCGCACTGCGACCGGGGCTGCATTCTTCTTGCTTTGGTTTTCGGGCGCGGATTCGCGAATAAGCTCGCGCGAGCGCGGTCGCAAGCTCACGCGATCACAGCCACTCATCATCTCTCCTTCTCTCTTGTTCCGAGCCACTTTTCTTGCACTCGAAGTGTTGCACGAAGAGTGCTACCAACTGTGGCACTCGACGGTCCAGGGATTGTTAGAGTGGCATTTGTGGCGCAGAAACAAAAGAGGCTTGTTCGCTCAAAATCCGCATATGAAACTAGTACTACTCCGTCCCATAACTATTGACCGAAAGTGTGTTTTTTTGTCGTTTTTTTAAATCAATATTACGCCGATTGGGCAATGAAGAACTGTATTTTGCTCGTATGGCCACACTCTATTGAATGGTGTGTCGTTTGCTGCCTTCTGATTCGTCGATCAACGGAAAACCATTGGAAAGGGGCCAATCAGAACAGCATATATCGTAAATTCGGGTGGTCTATGTCCCTTTTCGTGTGGTTGTAGTGTGATTTGATGACTTAGTCAAAAAATCACAGTGAATGCAAGTGTATTTTGCGTCAAAAGATTTGAGACAACAAAACAGTGGGTATGCGTCAATAGTTATGGGACGGAGTAGTATGTCCTATACGTCATATTTTTACTATGGAAATTTGTTATTGTTCTGGACAACATGATAGTCTATCCAGTGTAAGACAACATGCGGACCTGGTGGCATTAACTGCCTTTCAGTTATGGTACATGGTGGTGTAGGGCAAAGGGGTCGCCGAGGCGTGGGCGTCACACGTGCAAGGAGGAGTCATGCAAGAGAGTTGGAAGTGCGGGACTTGGTGTGCTTGAACTAGGCCGTTTTGCTCATGCGTGAGCCGCATGCGCGCCCCCGTCATGTCGGCTGGACCCTGCTGGTTGCGTTGTCTACTGGCCACTGGTCAGTCACCGAAGTTTGGTTGGTACCGATTCGTTTTGACGGGGAATGTGTTTTGATGGAGACCGGAATTTTGAAGGATGTGTGTGTACTTCGAAGTACTGTATGATGCATCATTTTTGTCTCTTTTATGAGTTTTAAATTAACATAATGGTACTGAATAAAGATTTATTTCTATCGTATTCCTTTAGTAAATCCGGACACTCCAAATGTAATGACTGTAGAGTGAATGTTTGAATTCTTCTATTGTGTGAACCAAGTAAAAGATAAACTGCTTATCGGCATACTCTATATTATAAGCTTGTTGGATTATAATCCTTCCCTGTGAGTTGATACGTGTCGGATACTCGATTGTAATAACTGGTAGTTATGGACTTGTGTTTGTAACAAGTACTACTCTGTTCCGCAACAAATAAAGATTTAGGTATATTGCTGCGCATTTAGCGATTTCTTGCTCAAATTATAATAAAGAGGTATATCTGTGCTGCTCTGGCTATTCTCAATCCCATTAAGCGCGAATTGATTAGAGAGGCGGCTATTTGCAAAAGTTACGGGCGAGATCGCGCTCCTTTGATGCACATAAAATTGACAATCGGTCTATTTTTGCAAAATGACTATGTCATCTCTCAATTTGATAAAATTGGATCCTCGTCGCATACAAATTCCAAGATAAGGAAATCTTCATTTGATTCAAAAACAAAGGAAAATCCTTCATTTTTTGCTGAACGGAGAAGCACTCATTTGTGTCACAAAACAATCACCATTTGCGCTGACAAGCGTGACAGTGGCTGCACGAGCTCAATTCGCACCCGGATTTCACTGTTACAATCCAGAGATAGTGTTCTACAGGCGTGAATTTTTGAGCAGCTCGAAGCAGTGTCGACTAAACGCAACAAGTTGGACTTTGCGAGCCATTGAAGGTGTCGTCTTTGCTTGAGAGCTGCTCGTCTTTGAGTGATCGACAATTCACAAAATGCACAAGATAATACAGAGAAAAATATCCTCTTTCTTATGCGTGTCTTTTCTTCCTAATGAATGCTTTCATGGCCGAGTGAGAACGTTTAAGAAAGAGTGTATTTTTTTCCTAAAGAGATCCCCTCCCAAAGTAATTTTATCCAATCACCCAAATCCATATTAAAAGTGACATTTTAGAAATACAAATGATGTATTCGTACATTATATGCCGTAAATCTAGCTGTCAAAAGATAGCAGAGTCGATCGTTTTGGCACCCATCTTGCACTGATCCTGCCGCGTCCATGGCGCCAGCCAGTCACAAATGTCAGTTGAAGCGCTTATCATTCTCATGAGAGCATCAGACACCAGATAACGTTTACTTTCTGCAAAGTTGAGTCCGTGTCAATATTGTGTTCACGTGTCAAATACTAAAACTTTGTGTTAATTTGTTGTATGCTCGGTTTTGTTTGACAAATGATAGGTTTTGGAGAAAATTATCTCGACCAATCACCACATTTCAGGCAAATCGCGATTGTTTTGTGGCACAGAGTTGTAATCGTCCGGATTTACCGAGGGAATATGGTATTCATTTCGTCAGCCTCGGAAGCTAGCATGCCGTATTCCTTTTCTTTGAGCAGACCCTCCCTTTGTGGCGGATGTCACACAGCACCTTGCGTGAGGAAGCGTGTGAACACAGGCACTCCGTGCCAAGTAATCATCCATTAATGAGTCTGCACGCAGACTTTGAGAAGTAGCAACGAGGTTGCGTTCGAAAAAGTGAAACTAGAGCTGAACATATTTGTGTGTGTTTATCTTTTTGTTGTTGTTGCTGTCGTAGTGAATCTAAGATAACCCCCCCCCCCCATCAGTCAGACACATTGGCTGTAAGCCATTCACGCTTGTCAAATGGGGGAAATCCCGTTTTGTACCGAGCGTCCCGTGTCCGCCTTCCGTGCGGAACAGCACGTTGTGTGGTTGCACCACGTGTCCAGTTGGTGTGAAGGCAACAGCTCGTTTTACCCCGTACCACCCTCAACGGCCAGTGATTGGGCTTTCTCCATCTTGTATTTGTTTTGAGAAAAAAACTCCAACTTCCGCATTAGCATAGTGTGTATTATAGGATAATCAGATTATAACCTGTCCGTCTAAATTGCTGAGGCGAGTCAAATATTAGGCCACGAATCTTTGTGTGTCTTTAGTAAGAAGTCGTCTTCTCAAAGAAAAGGAATACGGTATGATGTGCATTCCATACCCTAACGAATCATACCACCAGAAACGGTCCGATACATTCATACTAGAAGGCTCATCCTGGTCAAATCCGATTGAAGAGGGGAAAATTGACTTGAAAAATAGAGGGGGCGATTGATTTATTTCTCGAATGATCGAGAACAATTGTCACGCGTCTCGCCAGGAGCACAGGCCTTTAATTTCGAATCTCCATCACCGCCATCCAATCTCGTCTCGAGGACCGAGGGTTCGACGCGCTCTTCAGTGTGTGCGGTCTCCTCTCTCCAGTGCAAACTCCAGGACTATCACAAGCAGCATCGAGCTATCTCCCTCGCGGCCAGACGAACCCGTTCCTGCCCTCTTGCATTCAGCTTGTGAGTCCCAGCCTCTCGCCAGCACACATGCTCCGTTCAGTCGCCGACGACCCAAGTGCCTATGCCTACCCGTGTGTGCCGTGTGTGCGTGTTGCAATCTGTGCGTGGGCGTGCTTATGCGTGTGTGCGTGTTGATATGCATTATGTGTGCATGTGCATGAGTACCATCGGTGACAGTGAGCTCCATGATGAGCCGCTCAACAACCTAATGCGTGTGTGTACTGTATATACTGTATGTATCGGCGAGCCGCTTCGCGCATGCAATTGCACGCCTTCTCGCTGACACAGATTGCAAATGCAGTCAAATGGAGATGAGTGGCGAGATGCAAGTACCAATGGACGAGTGAACACCAAGAATGCGGCAAGTGCAGTACATCCGATGGAGCGCGATTCGCAAGCAAGCGTGGGAGAACCACGCTCCTACTTCACATAATGTGTGTGTGTCTGCCTGTGTGCGCGTGTAAGTGTGTGTGTGCGCGCATGTGGAGCAAGTTTGTATGTGTGCGCGCCTGAACAATTTCGCCAGCAACGGTGAGCTTGGGCGAGAGAGACTAGTTTGCATGTATGAAGCTAGTGATTATGATCTGAACTACCGGGCGGCGATGCACCATGTCGTTCAGGCGCTGTCTACGAGGACGTTGGTGCAGCCATTCAAGAGAGAACGCCGAGCGCACTTGCAGGCGATGTGCCAATGAAGAGCTCCGCAGCAAGCAGCACGCGGTAAGCCTCGATGCGGATGTTTAGCGCGCCCGCACGGTGCAGTACCCGCATTTCTTTCCATACTGCACCGAAGCTCGTCGCGCGAATCGACCGCGCGCTAAGGAATGTGTAAGTAACGCCTCCTCAACAGCATTGCCGACCTGAAGCACGTCTTCCTTGAACCTCGAACCAGACTCACGGAGGACGAAACCGTCGGTGAGGAACAACCTCAGATACGTAACGATGAGCCGGAGGCTTGAGCGACGCTGCATATCGGCGCCGAGCCACAATCGCGGCTCTATAGTAAACTATTCGTACCTGATGGCATACAGGCATGTGGCGACGGAGTGCTTGCGGCGCTACTCTGGCGGCTCGAGCGCCGCATCTTCGACTTCCCCAGGGTCGTGCAGCTTGCGCGAGCGCTTGGCTAAAACGGCGACAAGCGAACTCTTGCATACGTGCAGGCACTAGCTGAGCTTGCGGTCCATCTCGACCAACTCGAGGAGGGTAGTGTGCGTCTTGCCGTCGGTTGGAGTTGGTCGGTCTTCGTCCCGCGACGCCGTCGCTCGATCCGCCTGCGATAGTTGCTCCAGCGCCAACGACCACGCGACCAAGTCGATCGGGTCTCCTCATGACGCCAAAATGCACTCTTCCAGCCGGCGAACGGCAGATGCGTGGTCGCTCTGGGCTTTCGCCTGCGGGTAGCGGCGCACGAGCACCGCCGTGAGCGCAGTGAGAACACTAATGTCACCATTGAGTCGTGCGTTCGCGTGCCCTGAGCAGCTTGCAAACAATTGCTGGAGCAACCGTCCAAGCCCGTCTAGCGCGCGGTCGTCAAGGCGGGCGACATCAGACATGGCCGGCCGCTTCACCAGAGACCAGCCGCTCGGCACCCGGGCCATGTTGCGACTCTCTCGAGACGACTTAAACATGTAGGCGATCCCCTTATTGGTTGCCGACATGTTCCA
>SMMQ01003162.1:11270-22354 GCA_008271595.1 [Pythium] brassicae (nom. inval.) | reverse complement strand
CCCCCCCCCCCCCCCCCCCGCCCCGCACGCATGGCCGCCCCCAAGCAGTTCGACATCGTGCTCTACGGCGCCACGGGCTACACCGGCCAGCTGGCGGCGCGGTACCTGCTCACGGAGGCGGAGACGGCGCCGGGCGCCGCCGGTGCGCTGACGTGGGCCATGGCCGGCCGCAGCGAGGCCAAGCTGCTGCAGACCAAGGAGGCGCTGAAGCTGCGGCTGCCGCACGTGCGCCCCGAGGCCATCGACGCCGTGCCGATCGTCGTGGCCGAGGCCTCGGACGCCGCCGCGATTCTCGCGCTCGTGCAGTCCACCAAGGTCGTGCTCACGCTCGCGGGACCCTACGCGCTCTACTCGGACCTGCTCGTGCAGCTCTGCGCCGAGCACGGCGTGCACTACTGCGACATCACGGGCGAGATCATCTGGGTCGAGAAGAACGCGCGCAAGTACGAGGCCGCCGCGCAGCGCTCGGGCGCCCGCATCGTGCACTGCTGCGGGCTCGAGGCCGTGCCGTCGGACCTCACGACGTTCCTGCTCGCGGACTTTGTGCGCGCGCAGCGCCAGTGCGAGACGTCGCACGTGTCGTTCTACTGGGTTGACTCAGTCGGCGGCGTGAGCGGCGGCACATGCGCGAGCCTCATCAACCAGATGGCGCTCGCCTCGCGCGGCGACGTCAAGCGCGCGTTCGCGCCGTACTTCTACACGAGCGCGGCGTACGAGCACGCGAAGCAGCCCCTCGCGGCGGCCAACACGCCGGGCTTCCGCGTGCGGTACGACCCGGACCTGCAAGCCTGGACGACAGTGTTCATCGCCGCCGCGGTGAACTCGCCGGTCGTGCTGCGCTCCAACTACCTGCTCGGGGACCGGTACGGGAAGGCGTTCAGCTACTGGGAGCGCTTCTCCACGGGCGGCTTTGTGTTCCAGAACGTCGTGTCGCTCGTTACGATGGCGCTGCTCGCGCTCGCGTACTTTAACTTTACGCGCGCGCTGCTCGCGAAGCTCGTGCCGGCGCCCGGCGTCGGCCCCGCCGAGGAGGACCTGCCCAAGGGCTACTTCAAGACCGAGGCGCTCGCGTACGACGCGGACCGGAAGCTCGCGGCGCGCTGCGCCACGTCGGGCGAGGGCGACCCGGCGTACCTGCTTACTAGCAAGATGATCGTCGAGATGGCTAAGTGCCTCGCCAAGGGCGAGCACGACGGCGGATTGGCCACCGGCGGCTTCCTCACGCCGGCGACGGCCGGCGGCCACTCGTTCGTCAAGCGCCTGCAGGACAAGGGGCTCTTGAAGTTCACGATCACAAAGGCCGAGTGAGCTGAGCGCTCGCGCGTGCGCGGGTGAGGCGCGACTACCACTCTATCGTAGAGATACCAGTAACTGCTGAGGTGATACAGCCATCAAATTGAACAACTGTCCATCCACAGTTTGTACGAACACCTTTCGCTGTGCACCTGCTGTGCTGCGTGCACTCAGCCTGTGTGTGCAACTCCAACGCACCCTCAGGGCTTGATGACCCCTGCCGCGCGCAGCATCTCCGTGAGCTTCCCCGACTGGAAGAGCGCCTCGACGTCCGAGCCGCCGCCGATCGTCTCCTTGTTCAGGAACACGTTGGGCACCGTGCGGCGTCCTGCCAACAGTCCATAAGACACTCCGCGCTCTGCAAAGCTGCGCAACCACGGCGCCCCCAGCAAAACGCACCCGTCAGCTGCGCCAGCGCGCTCTGAATGTCGGCGCCCGAGGGATCGTCGTGCTTCCGGTCGAGCTCCACGACGTGGAACGGGGCGCCTGCCTGCCGCATCACGTCCTTCGCCTGCCGTCGAGCATGCATGGGTGAGCAGCGCAACCGTAGATACACTATATCGTGTACGCCGCTGTATCAACGTACGAGCGTGCAGTAGGGGCAGCGCGACTTGCTGAAGATCGTCACAGGGTGCTCTGCCAGCACGCGGTCGATGTACTCGAGCGCCGCGCCTTCGTTCTCGCGCGACATCGACGCCCCCATGCTGCTTTTTTTTTAGCACATCCGCTTTTTGGCTTCACACTCTTCTAAGTACGAAAATGCGGCATTTTCGTATTTAGAAGAGTTAAAGTTCAGCTTGGCAAAACGCGAACTTTGTCAAACGTACTGTTTTACAAGTATACGTATAAGTACAGTGTATAGTAGTGTTCAGTGGTGTCTCGATCTAAAGACCCTCGAGTCAGCGCGACTCCGACGGATTCAGATCAACTCGACGTCGAGCGTCGCGCTCGCATTGGACCCTGTGCTCTTGTGATCTGGGCGAGTGGTCTTCTGTTTGGATCTCTGCTAGGAGTCTTGCTCTCCGCTCTCTGATCGCTCTTGGCGATCGAAGCGGAGCAAGACTAACCAAATTTCGCTCACGCACACTCGCTCGTCATCACCTCAAAAACCATCACCTCCTTCCTCGTCTTCCACTACTTCCTCACAACACCTCGGCCAAGAAGAATGTGTTGTGGTTCTACATACATGTCATTAAGGTACCGGCGAGCGCTCTCTCCAGTGTGTGTGCCGCTCATAAGCTCTTCTCGAAGAAATGAGCCTCGAACTCCGGATCCACGTTCACAATCTCGGTGCGGATGAGCTCGTAGCCGATTGACGGGTAGAACTTGACAGCGTTTTTCATGATCGCGCCGGTTGAGAGTCTCACCTTCGTATACCCATTCTCTTTCGCCCACGCCTCCAGGTGCGCCACGAGGCGGCGACCGAGCCCGAAGCGACGGTACTCGCTGCTCACGGACATGCGCCGCAGCTCGCCCTGGCCGTCTGCCTTCTTCTCGAGCGCGACCATGCCGACCACCTTCTCCTTGCCGTCGCCATTCGCGGCGCCGGTGACGGTAGCAACCCAGAAGTTGCCACCTGGTGTGAGGTACACCTGCTCGATCTTGGAGAGATCGTCGTCGATGCTCTCTTGCACATACGATCGCCACATATTGTGAATGCCCGGGATCGTGTCCGCGTACAAGTCTGCATAGTAGATCATCCCGGACTCGAAGAGGGCCTCGACCTGCTGCTGGTCGCTGAGCTGGTACTGGCGGATCCGAACCTCAGGCGGGGCTGCGTCTGGAGTTCTCGGGATGTCGGGTATCACCACGGCCTCAAGCTTCACTGCTGCCATGTTTGTGTTTCTCAGGAAGAGGAGTCTCGTGTGTGTGTGTGTGCTGCTGCTTCGGTTTGCGAATGAGCTGCTCGCTGCCATGAAGTCTTGGGGCACTCAACTCTACTGCGTACTGCAAACCAGTGATCAACCAACAGAACATGGTACCGTCAACCACCACCAGGCGCAAACATCTCCGAGGTGATTACATAGTGCACTTCTGCACGGCTGGACAAGTGCTACACCGATATGCGACGCGTACTGGTCCACTTTCGCTGTTGCAGCTGACTGGTTGCGAACTGCTTGTCGACGGGTGATGAAGACGGCGCCATTCGTATCGCAGACATGTTGTTGTCAGTGCTCTAGTAGAGCCTCTACCGATCAATCGCCCACGAGGCAGTCTACAAAGTGTATGCGCGATCTGGACATTTTGTTCCTATTGTTACTGCTGGGATCGCCCACGGCGGTTCTCGAGTATCTTGCTCTCACTCCTGAACGACTGACTGGTTCTCACTTTCTCATGCGCACTCCTCGACGACTTTGGCGAAGTAAACACCCTCGAAGTACGGGTCGTGGCTGAATACCTCGGTATGAGTTTGCTCGTAGCCGAGCGAGAGGTAGAACTTGCATGCCTGGGCCATGACCGCGCCGGTGGAGAGCCAAACCTTCGCGTACCCGCTCTCCTTCGCCCACCTCTCCAGCTCCGCCACCAGGAGCCGGCCGACACCGTAGCGCCGCGCAGAGTTCTTCACCGACATGCGACGCAGCTCGCCCTCACGCTCCGGCTTCGCCTCGAGTCCGACCATGCCCACGATCTCGTCCTCGATCGTGGCGACCCAGAAGTTGCCGCCCGGTTGGATGTACACGCCGTGGACGTTCGCGAGATCGTCTTTGACGCTCGAGTCCACGTAGCCCTGCCAGAAGTCAAAGTTCTCGGTCGCGTAGAGTAGCATGCCGCTCGAGAAGAGCTCCACGATAGCAGCATGGTCCTTAGTGCAGTACTGGCGGATCACAACCCCGGCACTCGCCCTCGTCTCAATGCTCGAACTCTCGTTCTGCTCGTGCGGCGCCATCAGCGAGGCTTTTGATCCCACAAGGGTGTCAGTCGCGATCACTCGGTGGGGAATCGGAGACTGAAGGGAGCAACGCGTGCCGCAATCAATCTGGTGAATGCTCCGCCTTATGCCTCGCGACATGATGCCTTACAGATCAGCGGCACCCTCATCCAATCACGAGTTCATA
The DNA here is from genome assembly GCA_008271595.1 of [Pythium] brassicae (nom. inval.). Classification (NCBI taxonomy): domain Eukaryota; phylum Oomycota; class Peronosporomycetes; order Pythiales; family Pythiaceae; genus Globisporangium; species [Pythium] brassicae (nom. inval.). The sequence goes on along the minus strand of SMMQ01003162.1, from coordinate 18,005 downwards.
TGTCGAAGAGTACACTGTACATTCCTCCCTCCCCTGCTCGTCCATGCGAGCAAGATCGAGCAAGATCGAGCTGCTTTGAGCGCAGGCCGCAGCCCTCCTGACTATTCACCACCACCTGCCTCTTTCACCCTCTCTATCTCACTTCTGCTACGCGATGCGCTTTTCAAAATGCTTGACTTCAAAGAGCGGCTCGGGACACAACACGGTCGTGCGCGTGTACGCGTAGCCGAGCTTAAGGTAGAAGTTGTGCGCCTGCGTCATCATGTCGCCGTTCGAGAGCGTGAGCGTCGTGAAGCCGTGCGCCGCGGCCCAGCGCTCCACGTGCTCGAGCAGCGTCTGCCCGATGCCGAAGCGCCGGAACTGCTTCTTCACCGACATGCGCGCCAGCTCCCCCACGCCGTCGGACTGCTGGTTAACGCCGAGGATGCCGACGATCTCCTCGCCACCGTCGTCGGCCGCCGACGCGGTCTTCATCGTCGCGACCCAGAAGCCGCCGCCGCGCGCCATATAGTGCCCGCGTACGTCCGCGAGGTCGGTCGCGAGTGTGTTGCGCACGTAGTCGACCCACACGCAGTACTGTGGGTGGCCCTCGACCGCGTAGTGCATCATCCCGGCGCTAAAGAGTGCGACGGCGTCGGGCAGGTCCTCCTCGCGGAATTCGCGCACCTCGACCGTTGGTGTCGCCGCCGCAGCAGCGGCGGACGCGCCGATTGAGTCCAAGGCGTTCGGCATCGGCGCCATTTCGGGTCGTGTGGTCGTCTTCGCGGCGCAAACTGACGGCGCGAGAAGCTCTGGCGCGCGCTGGTGCGACGCGCGTCCAGCAGGCAACAAGCACGCAAATGACCACGGTCTCCCAGACGCAGGATCCAATGAGCAGAGAAAACAGCGAGTCACGAAGAGATGTGTGTGAACAGGTGACTCATCCGGGTTGAGTGCGCAAACGTGTCAATGATTTTCTGAACTGTTCCCTGATTGTCGGCGACAGAAACCTCTCGTGGCTGACCTGCTCTCGTGCCCGCCCCAAAATCGCGGGGGTTCGCGAGCCGCACCTTCGCTCACTCGGTTGCATGACACATCAACACGCGGCCGTTCCCGGATCTGACAAGTCACGCGTCAGTCTGCTTATTGAGCGCGACCGTGTGAACGATCACAAGGTCCGTGGGGGTGGCATCGCAGTTGTTGGAGCCGGTCGCAGTGACTGTCGTCGTTGTGCGCGACGAAGAAGCCTGACCCCTCACGTAAGTAGCAACATGGGATGTCCGCGACGTCGTTCGCCAGCGCCTTTGTGATGTAGTTGGTCGAGAACGAGCTCCTCGCCGCTGGACGAGCTTGTAGTGATGTAGCGCGTGTCTGGTTTGGCAGCACTCGCACTTGCATTGACTCGGATCGAGGACATTCGTGCACGTTGCAGCGCTCTCAGCGAGTTGGGGGAGTACAGATGATTGTTCAACCTGGCGAGCATGCGCCACCACAGGACTGTGCGGAGCGCTCTCCTTGCATCCAAACGAACGGCATCCAAACAGAAGCGGACTTAAATAACTACTCTAGAACTGTCAACTACACCACGGTCTTCGCGAACCACATCTCGCGCAACAGCGGCTCGCGGTTAAACACAACCGTGTGTGTGTGTTCGTAGCCGAGCAAGGCGTAGAGCTTCCGCGCATGGTGCATACCTTCACCTGTGCCGAGCTTCACAGTCGCGAAGCCGTTCTCGTTCGCCCACTTCTCCACCTGAGCGACGAGCTGTCGTCCGATGCCGAAGCCCCGCGCGGACGCCTTCACCGCGAGCCGCCGCAAGTCGCCTTCGCGCTCGGTCTTCGCCTCGAACCCGACCATGCCCACGACCTCGCCCTCGACCGCGGCGATCCAAAAGTTGCCACCTGGTTGGATGTACACGCCGTGAATGTCGGCGATGTCCCCGACGATGCTCTTCTTCACGTAGCTCTCCCAGAACGCGATGTCCTCGGTCGTCGCGTAGAGCAGCATGCCAGCCGAGAAGAGTTCCACGACAGCCGCGTGATCCTCTGCGCGGAACTGACGGATCGTGACGGAAGGCGTCGTCGCTTTAGCGACTGGAGAGAGGGCTGGTTCTTCGTGCGGATACATGAAACGTGCTCTTGGCGTGTATTCACCGATCGACTCAAGAAGAGGGACGGGAATTGCAAAGTGCCGAGCGAGAGTCTGCGTTCAGCCACTCGAGTGCGAGTTCGAGCGATGGCAAACTGCACTGTCACACCCACCAAAGAGCGACGAAGGGCAAACCCCCGAGAAGCGAGCTGCTTCATCCCATCCAGTCCACTTGCACAAGTTGCACTTGTGCTGAAGCGCTGAAGCGACCTGGTTGTAATCTGCTCGGTGGGATGTGCTCATCCTATCACAGTATTAGTACTTTACTGCACTAGTACAGTGTACCATTCACACTTCCAGATCCCAGTGCAATCTGCTCACACGACATCGTTGAGAACTCGTGTCATCTCCGAGGAACTCCGGTCGGCATTTCTGTCAAGCGTCAGAGTGTTTCGCTCGATCGATCGATCTCGGGTGTTCGCTGCAGGATCGACAGCTTTGAAACCCTACCTTCAGGAGGCAGGAAGGTCGAACATGATCGCGCCGACTGCGGTTTCTGTGCCTTGACGCGCTCTCCACGCTCTCGCGCACTGTAGCTGCACCTCATCACCAGACTTGCTTGATCAAGCAAAGCCAATACAGCGCTCGAAGCGCATATCTGAACACATAGCGCACTCGATAGGCATCCGCTCTCGTTGTACGGCATGCGCGAGCGTGCTCGAGGAAGGAGCGACCAAGGGTTCATCCATCCGCTCTCGTTTCGACACTCCTCTAAACGTGTGCAAATGGCTTTGCCTTCGTCTATTGTAAAGATTTCTTCTACCTCATGCGATCTGCTTCTCAAAGTGCCTCTGCTCGAAGTGCGGGTCGGTGCACAATACGCTAGTTCGAGTGAACGCATACCCGAGGGCCTCGTAGAACTTGATCGCAAGGTGCTGCGTCGCAGCTGTCGACAGCGTCAGTCGGGAGTACCCGTGTTCCCTCACCCACTCAGTCGCGTGGTTGATGAGCAGCTTCCCGATGCCGTAGCGGCGGTACTCGGCTTTCACCGACACGCGGCGAAGCTCCGCGAGATCGTCGCTCTTGCGCTCGATTCCAATCGAGCCGACAATCTCCTGCTCGCCCGTCGCGGCGTTCGTTGCGGTGGCCGTGAAGAAGTTGCAGCCGGCACGCTGCACATAGAAGCCCTCGATATCCGCGAGGTCGGTCGCGAGCGAGTTCTTGATGTAGTCCAGCCAGACGCAGTGGTGCTCGTGCGATGGATCGGTGTAGAACATCATGCCGTTCCGGAAGAGTGTGCAGATATCGTCGTAGTCCTGAAGGCGGAACTGGCGGATCTCAATGACTGGCGTGCCTGCGATTCTAGGGACGTCGGGGGTCTTGACGACAGCATCGGTGCCGTGTTCACGTGCACGAGTGGCGGCGCTTGCGGTGATTGGGGACATGGACCACGCTGGTATGGGGCGAAGGTGCGAGGGTACGTGCCGAATGTGCTCGCGTGAGACTTGTTCCGGCTGCTGCTGGTGTGTCCTTGGAGGCAAACTCGGGAGTGCGCAATGGCGCACTCTTGGACAGCACAATAATGACACCCCCACCTGGACTGGTGTGTCGACGATGTTGCGACCTGGGAGATACTGCAGATACATCTGGAGTATCTCCCAGGTCGCAACATCGTATCTGCTCGTTGGGATGTGCTCATCCAATCAAAGTACAAGTACTAGTACAGACAATGTAGAGCGCATTGAAGGAATGCCTGATAAGTTACAACTTAAAAAGGTATTATATAAAACGGCTATTTTAAGATAATTTAGACTTGACAAACAAATCATTGTCTTATCAAAATTAACAGGGAATCATTTGATGTCCGTTCTTTCAACATGCTCCCGCCTGTACAATGTTCTGGACCATTCACACTTCCAGATCCCAGTGCAATCTGCTCACACGACATCGTTGTTAACCCGCGTCATCTCCGAGGAACTTCGGTCGGCATTGTCGAGCGTTAGCGAGCGAGCGAGAATGGTCTCGTTCGCTCGCTCGCTCGACCTCGACAGCTTTGATTATCATGCATTCAGGGGACAGGAAGGTGATCATGATCGCGCCGACTGCGGCTTCTGTGCCTTGACGCGCTCTCCACACTCTCGCGCACAACAGCTGCACCACATCACCAGACTTGCTTGATCAAGCATAGTCAATAAAGTGCTCGAAGCGCATACAGTATCTGAGCATGTAGCGCACTTGGTTGGTGTCTGCGCATTACACCTCTGTCATCGTGGGCGTGCAGCCAAGCGATTCGTTGGACTTGCGAGCAGGGAGCTGGATCGCTGCGGTCGACCGACTAGACGAACTGAGAAAACTAGTGCTGCCACGCCCACTGTGTGATGTGGCCCATGAGCTGTCGACCGATGCCGAAGCGGGGTACTAGTAACAGGTGTCGCTCTTGTTGATGTACTAGTACCCTAAGACACCGTCGCGGAAGATTGTGGCGACTTGCTCTACATCATCGGCGCGGAACTCGCGGATCATAATCTGCGGCTTGCCTTCGTCCTTGGCGCGCGCTTGGCATCGGCCCAGCTCGACGATGATGACTTGGTCATCGGTGGCGCGGACGCCGTTCGCGTCGCGAGGTGCCATGGATTCGAAGCGCCGTGTGGGTCTCAACAACGAGAGCAGTCGAGGAGTCGCACTGGGGAGGATTAGCAGCAGCGGCTGTCGTGTGCGGAAGAGAACGCCTTGACGCGAAGCGGCGCGAGAAGAGAACCCAGCCACCCAGCGGACACAACGCACACAAAGCTCTCTGTTGGCACAGTGTGTCTGTGAAATTTATCGCCCAAGAGCTACTGTAGTTGTCGCGCACACTAGAGCTCCTTCGTAAAGCACGCGAGCATGTATTCTGGCGCCTCCGGCTCCTCCCCCACGAAGCGGTAGCCGAGCTTCGTGTAGAATGCGTTCGCCTCGCGCATCACGACGCCGGTGCTGAGGTTGATGCGCGCGAAGCCGCTCTCTCTCGCCCAGCGCTCGAGGTGGTCGACGAGGAGGCGGCCGACACCGTGGCGCTTGCAATCGGCGCGCACGGAGAGGCGGCGCAGCTCTCCGATGACTTCACTGCCGCTGCTTGGAAGGCGCTCCAGACCAACCATTCCCACGACAACTTCCTCGTGCTCTTGCATCCCCCGAGCCTCCGTGAGCGTCCGCGAAGCGCTCATGGTGGCGACTAAGAAGTTCCCCCCTCTCTCCAGGTACACGGCTTCGATTTCTGCGAGGTCTTCGCGCAGGCACGACGCGACGTAGGCGGCGTTGTATGCGTTCTGGTGCGCTGGGTACGAATTCATGCCCTCCGCGAAGAGCTCGGCAACCGCCGCAGCGTCGGCAGACACGAACTGGCGCACGCGCATGGCGTCGGAGGCGGCGGCGGCGGAGCTCATGTCACCTGAATGAGAGAGAGAACGATCAGTAAACAGTGGGCTCAACATTGATTCTCTATTTTGATAGCTGTACAGCAAGAGTGCACGGCTGTCTCTAGCGCTATCAAGAAAGCAAGGCAGGGAGACGGTCAGTCGCTGAGCTGCTTGGTGAAGTAGACGAGCTCGTAGTAACCGGACTCGTTCTCGACCTTCGTGACCGCGTAGCCGATTTTCTTGTAAAAGTGCACCGCGTCGTGCATGACCGTCCCAGTGTTGAGGCTCACGCTCGCAAATCCGTGCGCCTTCGCCCACTGCTCGAGGTGGCTCACGAGCACGCGGCCGATGCCGAAGCGCCTGAACGAGCTCTTCACGGAGAGTCGGCGCACTTCGCCATCTCTCGCCGCCTTGCGCTCGTACGCGATCGTGCCGATGATCTCGTCTTCGCCTTCCTCGCTCGCGAGCGTCGCGACCCAAAAGTTGCCACCCGGCGCAATGTACGTGCCCGGGATGTCGGCGAGATCGCCCTCGAGGCACCGCTGGATGTACTGGTGGTTGCCCTCGCCCTGGTGGCCGGCATAGCTGCGCATGCCGTCGACGAACAGCGTCACGACAGCCGCGTGGTCCGCCGGCATGTACTGGCGGATGCGCATGCGTTGCTGGAGCGAGGCGGCATCCATTTCGTCGTCATGCGGAGCAGCGGACGTGGCATTTTGCGTCATGGTGGCTTGCGCTGGTGCGTGCGCCTGACCGGCTGATGCTGATCAATTCTGATGTGCTTTGAAACTGTGAGAATGCACTGTGCTCATCATTCCAGACCATTTTGTCTGAGAACTTTTTTTTTCCCTGCGAAGCGCATTTGTCAGATATTCTCAGGTTTTGACCGCAACGAATCCAACACCTGATCCAACATTTTCTCAGACATACACAAAAATATGACGTAGGTGTCCGGCGTACGTCATCATCATGATGGAAACAATGAAAACAGTCGGACACTACGTAACTTATATGACGAATGTCTGAGAATATCAGAAAAAGTTTTCAGGTGTTGAATCAGCTGTTGGATTAGACAAAATATTACGTGAAACTCAAGAACTTGTTTAAGTCATCTACAGTACTTCCATATATCAGTACATGTACTGACTTTAACCCCAGACAGTCGAAAATATACGGATTTCAGTACATTCAGTCTGCAGATACAGACAACACACAATTGTGGAACAAATCAGGTTGTGGAACATCGTTTTCAGGGACCAAAGTTTGCATACTG
>SMMQ01003159.1:16545-29025 GCA_008271595.1 [Pythium] brassicae (nom. inval.) | reverse complement strand
CCTCTCTATTGGTCCGTCCAGAGGGGAAGGAGGGGGGGGGGGCGGCTACTCTGTCGTCTAGGAGAACTTCATGGCCATCTCGCCGAGCGTCATGCTCTTCTTCTTCTGCTTCTTCTTGCCGCCGCCCCCGCTCGCCGCCGCCTTGTGCTCCGAGCCCGCGCTCCGGTTCTGCGCGATCGCCTGCACCTGGTCGTCCCACGTCGCGCGCGTCGCCGCTTGGACGCCGATCGGGCGGCCGGCGCTCGGCAGTCCCGGGAACTCCTCGCGGCTCTTGAGCGTCGGCGGCTGGTGCGCGCCTCGCCCGCCCTGGTTCAGCGACGCCCCCGCGTACGACGACGACGACGAAGGTACGCTGCTCGTGCTCACCGACAGGCTCTGGAACGCGTCCACCGGCGCAGTCTGGATCTTGGTCGACACGGGCGTCAGCCCGCTCCCGCCGTTGCTCACCGGCGCGGCGGGTGTCGGCACCGCCTGCCACGTCTGCGACGACCGCCACGACGTCTTCGGCGGTTCGTCGCGGCCGAGGAGCTGGCGCGTGTCGGTGTTGTGGATCACCACGGCCGGTCCGCGTCCAACCGGCCGCGCCGCCGCGCCAGTCTCCCGGAGCGCGTTCGCCCACCCTGCTGATGATGGCTGCGTCGGCTGCTGCAGCGCCGCCTGCTGCCTGCGGTGCGGCGTCACGGGCGCCGCCCCCACCGGCAGCTTCTGCGCACTTGCGCCGTTCTTTTGCTGCTTGTGGTGCTTTTTCCCGTGCGAGTCCTGGAACCCCTGCGCCGCGTTCTGCCGCTTGCTTACCTGCTTGTGGTGCGCAAAGAACTTGTCGACCTGCGCCTTGTCCGGGAACAAGCGCATGAGCCGCAGGAAGAGCGTCTCAAAGTCCTGCGGCGAGAACTGCGCCTGCATCTTGGCGTAGAATGTCGGCACGTCCGCCTCTGCAAGCCGGAACGCCTTGCACTCCTCCCGGAACACCTCGTACTTAGCGTCGCTGCCGAGCACCTGGCGCAGCTTGAGCACGATCGCGCTCTTCGAGTGCTCCGGCCCCGCCGCCCCTTCTTCCTCTTCCTCGTCGTCGTCTTCGGACGGTGCCGCCGCTTTCTCCTCCAGCTCACTGGCGTCTGCCGGCCGCGCGCCGCCGCCACCACCACCACCGCCCTTCTTGCCACGCTTGTTCTTCATCTTGCTCGGCTTGACGAACCGCATGAGCGGGTTGTTCGCGCCGAGCGCCGCCGCCGCGCTCGCGAGTTCCGGGTACTCCCACTGGTCTCCGCCGTGCATGTGCGCCAGCATCGCGGGCGTCGGCGGCGGCGCGAGCACGTTCCGGAACGTCGAGGCCGTGCCGCCGCCGCCACCACGCGCGCTGCCGCCGCCGAGCGCCGGGAAGTCGTCGCTGCGGGGCCCGGTCACCGCCTGGCTCTCCCAAAACACCGAGCCCGTGCTGCTGGCGCCGCTGCCCGCGAGCGACGGGAAGTCCGCGACGTTGATGATGTTGCGGTCGCTGCCGCCGGACGCCGACGCCGACTGGAAGCGCGCACTGTCGTAGTCCTCAAAGCCCGTGCTGTCGTCGTGCGTCGCGCGGCGGATCGTAAAGTGCACGTCGAGCTTGCGGCTCGCCTTGATGTGCGGGTGCTCCTTCGCCAGGTGCGCGTGCAGGTCGAGGTGGGAGCGGAAGACGACAAATTTCTTCATGAGGCACACGGGCTCCTCGCAGAGAAAGTGGTCGGCCCGGAAGTGGTTCTCCAGGTCCGGGTAGTTCTTGTAGTACCGGTTCTGGATCTGGAGCGCGTGGAGGCAAATGTCGCACTCAAAGTGCGTCTTGTGCAGGTGGTCGTAGAGCTCCGCGGTCGAGTAGTGGCGCGAGAAGCAAAAGTCGCAGCGCGGGTGGCCCGAAAAGCCCTGCGCGGGTGTGCCCTTGGTGTTGTGCCGCTTGAGCTGCTCCTTCGAGAAGAGCTCGTGCTCGGCCAGGAACGCCTTCTTGTGCTCGAGGCAAATCGCGCAGAACTGCAGCTGATGCACGTCCATCAGGTGTGTCTTGAGCGCTGCGAGCGACGCAAAGTTCTTGCCGCACCGCGGGCACACCGGGTCCCGCAGCTTGTGCAGGCTCGGCGCGTCGCGCTTGAGGAAGAACATGCCCGAGGCCTCGTCGAACACGTGCGTCGGGCCGATGTTGTCATCGCCCCAGTCCTGGAACGAGTCGAAGCGCTCGTCCGCGTGCTCGACGCAGATCACGCGCGGCAGCTCTGTCTTGCAGATCACGCAGCTCGCCGACCCGAGCAGCTGCCGCATGCGCAGCGCGCAGATGCTGCAGCAGCCCGTGTGGCCGCACGTGCCCACGGTGTCAAAGCGCGACACGTTGTCGATCTCGTGGCAGCAGAGCACGCACGTCGGCACGGACTCGAGGCGTTCGCGGCTCATGCTGACTGACGAACGGTGGGGGTGGCTGGAGTGGGGAGCAGAAGCAGGGAGCAGGGAGGGGGGGCGGCGTGCGGATGACGACTTGCGTGGTCGAGCGCAAAAGCTGAAATGGCGTCAGGATGTTATTAACCAAGGTTTCAGGTTAATAACATGCATAGTCAAGTCTAGATGAGTGTTTATACTTATTTTAGTCTAGAGGAAGTCGAATCCTCTTTTCCAAACAAAATAAACTCAACTGATGTGAACAAAAACATCAACCCAGTTCCTGTTCTCAACTGACCCTGATCAAAGTAACGATGAACATGCTGCGAACGGCGCTTGTGGCAACGAGATGTCGTGTCGTATCGACGCCGAGCGCAGACCAAAGGAAATCCTCTATTGCGAACTCCCTGAGTATTGCCTCACGTTCGTTTGTTAGTGTGTTCCAGTAACGACCTCGATGCTCTCAATTTATTCAGAACCATCAAATTATGTTCACAAATTCATAAGTATAAAATGACGCGCATTTAGTATCTTTTCTTACTGCTGTTGGTTGACCTCACTGGAACACTTCTGTTATCAGCACGTCCTCGAAACGACGCCAGCCCATCTCGAATCACGCGCGGATGGTGACGACCACGCCCGCGGCCGCCGAGCTGCCGCCGAGCAGCTCTCTGAATGGAGAACTCAATGAAAAGCTCTTCGTGGACCGGCGCGCGACGGCGAGGCAGCAGCTCTGGAGCCGCAACCACCTGCGGCTGCTCTACCTGCTCTCCAAGTTCGCCATGTACCCAAGCCTGATGGACGACGACGAGAGCTGGTTACGGAACCTCCCGCTACTCGTGCTCGTGTACGAGGCGATCGTGAGCGGCATCCTCGACTACGACTACTCGCCGGTGTGCACGAACATCGTCAAGAGCGGCCAGTCGCGCCGCATCTGGATGAACATCAGCCAGGACGCCAAAGCCGCGATCGACGACCTGCGCGAGCACAGCCTCGTCAAGGCGCTCAAGACGTGCAGCGAGGACTTTCAGCCGTCGACTGCTTTCCAGGTCAGCGCCTTCCGCGAACAGATTGCGCTGTTTGGCAGGCGACACACCCACTCAACCACTACCCGTGATATTGCTCTCTTGTGCTCACTCCCGACCCCGTGTCCAGGTCACACCGCTCGCGCTCACTGCGCTCACGGCTCTCTCGATAGATGAGAAGAAGCGCATCGATGCGTTCCTCACGAACGCCTCAGAGCTCTCGGCGCTGCGCTCGTTCAACTCGGGCGTGATCCTCTTCGACAGCAACCTCGTGATGATCACGTTCGACGTGGACGATGGCAAGTTCCGCCTCGAGCGCAACGACGGGTCGGTCCACGTCTCGCGCATCACAGACGTCGAGGAGGTGTCGTACGTCTCGAGCCCGTACCTGCCGAGCTGTCTCATGCGCAACGAGGCCGTGTTCTCGTCGAACGCGCGCAAAGCCGGGCGGTGCCGACAGGGCGTGAACGCCATCAAGGACGAGCTATCGTTCGCGATCGTGCTGTCGAACGTGCGCGTGATGGTCGGCGAGTGGATCCCATTCGGGCCGAACCAGATCGTGTCGCTCAACGACCGCCTCGGGTCGCTCGAGCGCTGCCAGGGCGGGCTCTTCACGTCCGAGCTCGACGTGGCGCCGACGAGCACGCGGCTGCAGCTCAACCCGGGCCTGACGAAGATCGCGATCGTGGACTTTGAGTTCGACAGCTTCACGAACTTCGAAGCCGACATCCAAGTGCCGAACGACGACGGCATCGTGCAGATCGAGAACTTTGGGATGCACCTCAACGGCGATGGCACGATCGTCTACGGCATGTACATTGACGCGATCATGGACCGGCCGGCCGAGTCGATCTGCGTCGACCACCTCGCACGCCTGCTCGTGGACGTGGACATGGACTCGTCCAAGATCATGGACGACCTGCTCTCGCCGCACCAGCGCGGGCTCATGGACATGCTCTTCATGAAGGACGCGGCGTCGCGCAGCAAGTTCAACCTCATCACAGCGCGCGAGATCCTGCCCAAGCTGCCGGTGCGCGAGTACCTGGACCGCGGCGAGAAGGAGAACGAGCTCAAGCAGGTGCTGGGCGAGATCCACGCTGTCTACGGCCTGAGCGATGACAACAAGATCCTCGTCGGCCGTGACGGCATGCTGCTCGTGGGGCCGAACGCGAACCAGCACGAGCCGCTCATCCTCGCGTACCTCGCACTGCTCTCGCGCGAACTCTTCGTGCGCTTCTTCTTCAAGCGCACGTTCATCCTCGACGACGTTCTCAACCGCGCGCGCGCGTACATGAAGAACTTTGAGATGGACCCGGAGGCGCTCGGCGACATGCGCGCGCGCGTGGACCAGTGCTCGCACGACCTCGTGATCCTTGAGGAGATCCTCGGGCTGCTGCGCGAGTCGATGCGCGCGATGAAGCTCCCCAAGTGCCCAGTCGATGCGAGCGGCGTGCTCTTGTACGAGCAGCTCCAGCTGCGAAAGGTGGGAGACGGTGGCTTTGCGTGTGGGGTACGCTAGTGAGGATGCATGCAGTGCTGGAATGTTGGGCTCACGCGGTTTCGTTGCTGCCACTGGGGTAGACGCACACGGACCTGGAGATCCGATGCAAGGACCTCGCGAAGCTCCTGCGCGGCTTCCGCGCCAAGCTCAAGCAGGTGCAGAGCCAGAACGGGAACATGGCCAAGACGCTGCTCGAGACGATCATGCACAGCGTGGAGCGCAACCTCGGCGTGCTCGCGGAGGGCACGCGCGCGACGGAGCAGTCGATGGCGATGTCGTTCGACTTTGTGCTCGTGGTCTTCACCGGGTTCTTCGCGTTCGAGGTCATCGACCGGATCACCGACGGCGACCTGCTCGGCATCGACGGCAAGACGATCGAGGCGCTCACGTGGGCGAACGACTTGCTCGTGCAGCACATCGTCCAGTACCCCGGGCTCTGGTTCGTTGTCGACGTCTTCTGGATGTTCGCGATCGCGGCCACGCTCTACGTCGGCATCGGGTTCGCCATCAAACGCCTCGCAAAGGTGCACTCGGTCACGCGCGCTGTCTGCACGCGGCTGAACGTCGCGGCGCTCGAGTGCTTCATCGAGCAGCACAAGGTCGTCGAGTCCCGGAGCGCGACGTTCACGCCCGAGCGGAAGATCGTGAAAGTGGTCTGGCGCGACCAGCCGAGCAAGTGGCGGCACCGCGTGCCCAAGTGGGAGCCCGGCGTCGGCATCAAGTGGAACTTCGCCGCGATGCTGCGCACGCAGCTTACGTTCGACGTGGTGAACAACCTGCTTCTTGAAGTCACTTTCCATGTACGTCACCAGTCATTGAACCTCGTTGGTTCAGGTTGTTTACGAGCCTCGTACTCGAGCTGAGCATGAGAGATGGCGATTGCTGTGCGCAGGGAAGCGTCGACACTAACGCAACGGAGCTCTACGAGGCGCTGATGCAGGCAATGAAGGAGTACGCGCTCTGCTTGGCGCACTGCTCAAACGCCATTGTGCCAATACGCTGAAGTTCATAGCTCTTCCTGCGTTGTAGGAACGGCTGCTTCGACGACAGCTTCGTCGCGTCGTGCAAGCAAAGTCGGCGCACGTCGATCCGTCCGAAGCTCCGGAAGGAGCTCACGCGCAAGGCGCTGCTGAAGCGCGGCAACGCTCCGGTGCATCCGACACACGACGCGTAGAGCGGTCGAGGGCATGGCGTTCTCGATCTGGGGAAAGACTGAAAGCGTGCGATATCGTCATTCATCATCGGACCGGATCCTGCACGAGACTCGCTCGGGGTCCCTCGCCATCTCCTCGCACGCGCTGCACGACGGGTCGAAGCCGCTGGCACTGCCACTCGTGTTCCATGTTGGGGAACGACGAGCTCTGTGGGGCTCCCGGCTCATCGCGTAGCTTGCTCTTCGAGCGCGCCAACCGCAGCCGAGAGTTGGAAGGCGCCAGCAGCGCTTCGCTCTTTTAGAGCGCTCGCGTCAGCTCTGCGCTCGTAGTTCAAGATACTAGCAACGCAGCATTAAGATCATCCGCAGTGGCGTACCTTGGAGCTGCTGTTGCGCTCGAAGACCTTCTCGAGTCCCTGGAAGCGCACTTCGATCTGGTGCCGGTGCTTCAGCGCCGCCAGTTTGTTTTGTCGCGCAGCAGCTCGCGTTGACCGCGACTCTGTGCCCTCGACAGCGCCACTAGACTCGTCAGATATACGAGAAACACTGTTGCTGGTGCAGTCGGAGCTCTGGTAGAACCGCCGCAGCTCCGCGAGCTCGTCGGCGATCGGCTGTGACGGACAGTGCGTAATCGCATCGAGGATAAAGCGGCGGCGCTCCATGGACAGCTGTGTGTTGATGGCCAGAAAGCCTGCGCTCTGGCGCTGTACAGTGTGGAGTATGGTGCACCCGACTGAGAACGCGCACGTGATAGCAAGCTGATAGCAACGGAGCCAACGCGTCATACCTCCATCTTCTTGGTGAGCTGCATGAACATCGCCTCGTGCTTCTCGAGCGCCGTCTTGTTGTGCTTGGCGTGCGGCGTGAGGAAGTCGACGAACTCTTGAAAGTCGATCAGCGCGTTCGCGTCTTTGTCTAGCTTGTCCACGATCTCCTTGATCTCGGCCGGGTCCGTCACGATCCCGATCGACAGCATCGGGTCTTCCAGCTCCTGTTGCCCCGAGCATAGCGCGGACTCAGTGGCGCATCAACTGACAGCCAATGCAGTGGCTGTGAGTCACTCATGCCTACTTCGACCGAGATCTTGCCGGACCCGTCCGCGTCGAGTGCGTTGAACCACTGACGAAGCATGCGCTTCTGGTCGGCGGAGAACTCGAAGCGCCGCTGCTTGGCGCGCTTCCCGAGCCACACGTTCTGTTCGTGGCGACGCATGTCATCGCGTAGCTGCTGGTGTTTGGCGAGCCCCGTTTGCTGGCTGAAGCGCTCGTCACGCTCTGTCTGCCACCACGCGCGTTGCTTCGACGGGTGCGGACGGCGGCGATCGTTCTGCTGCTCCTGTTGCAGCTGAAGGTGATGGTCGTGGTGCTTGGTCAACACTGACGTGGACATCTTCGGTGGACTTTGCTCGTTCACGATCGCGCGGCGAGCGTTCTTCACGTCCAAGGCGTCGCAGAGCTGTCCATAGCCGTGCACAGCATTCATTCACACGCGAGCCAATGCGCTGCCAGTCTGTATCCTCCGACTGATGCATGTATACGACACCGCTCGATCTCAGCCTGCGTCCTGGCTTCTGGGAGGCTAAATGCAGTAGACAAGGGAACGCAACGACAAAGTCTGAGGAACCGGAGTGCCATCATCCGGCAAACGCTCATGGACGAGGCTTGGAGAAGTCGAGTGGTGGGAAGTGTGGGAGTTCAGTCCCCTCAGCAGCACCAGCACTCGCATGAGAAGAGAGAACCCGCCATGCAACCCCTCCGAAGCATACAACAAGGTGCCGTGATGAATCGACAAGCAGCCAGGTGCAGTCAGTACCACAGCGGCGGAAGACCAGTGAGGATGACAACGGCGAAGTAGATCATACAAGCTTCGAGCTTGTCAACTCTGTTCTGTCGATGCACGCGAGTCGCAGGCTTTCAACACCCCGATCTGGTCTGGAGAACTTGACAACTGTGTCGTCTGCGAGACACGAGCAACTTCGATGTCGTGCTTGCATCAGCGATGCAGCTCGAGCCCATCCAGCGCGGCTTGGAGCTCAGAAATCGAGCGCCCGATCGCCGCAGCAGTCTGCAGCTCATCGTCGCCAGTAGCCTTACCCGACGACGCCCGAGCTCCCTGTACTTGGTCGCGTGCAGCTGGTCGTCTCGGTGGAGCCTTCGCCGTCTTCTCGAGCTGCGTCCTGTACGCCTCGGCAGCTTTCGTGCGCTCCTGTTGTCTCAATACACGAACGTCCTTGCAGATCGGGGTCCGACGCGTGAACTCCTTCGCGTGTGACGTCAGCGGCACGCCCTTGCGAGGGATGCCGAGGAACGCCGACAGCTTCATCAGACTGCTGTCACCCAAGCTGGAGCTCCGAGCGAGCTTTCTCTTCGATGATAGAGGACGGCTCTGCACCGGATCTTGCCAGCACATCTCGCTCTCCGCCTCTCGAGCCGCCCGTAAGCACGGAAACGCTGGCGGCGCGTGCACTTTCGATGCGTTAGCGTCGTGGATGCTTGCGTGGCGGATGTGTGCCGGAGCTTCGCGGTCTTCGAGGTCACTGCTTGGGACCGAAGAAGTTTTCTCCGACCGCAGTCGCTGGAGTTTATCGAGTGCTGCGAGTAGCTGCTGGCGCCGCTCTGACTCGCGCTCTGCTGCCAGTAGCGCTTCACGGTGCTCGGTCCCGCCTTTCATCACTCTCATCGAGGTGCTCGATGCGCTTGGCGACTGCAGCGACAGATCAGCGTTGCTTGGTGCGCCGGCGCTCACTGAGACGCCGAGAGACTGGAGCTGACGCGCGAGTATCAACAAATCCGCTTTGCCGTCGCCGGCGCTGCTGCTGGTCGCACTCGCACTACGATCATGAAAGTACCGTTTCAGGTGCGCGTGCACTGCTGAGTTGGCCAGGATCGCTGCGGCAGTCGGCCGCTCGGAGGCGTTCACGCGGAGCATCGAGGTCACGAGGTCCTGGAGCCGCGCGGAGAATCTGGTCTTGGAGAGCGGCGCGATCGTGCCGCCGCAGATCTTGTTGATCAGCGCCGGCGTGCTCTTCGCGGTGAACGGCGGCTCGCCCGCGCACATTTCGTACAGCACGCAGCCAAGCGACCAGATGTCGGACGCGAAGCTGTACGGCTCGCCCTCGAGCGTCTCTGGCGCCATGTACAGCGGCGTCCCGATCACGGTCGACGCCATTTCGTCCGCCTTCAGCTCGCG
The DNA here is from genome assembly GCA_008271595.1 of [Pythium] brassicae (nom. inval.). Lineage (NCBI taxonomy): Eukaryota > Oomycota > Peronosporomycetes > Pythiales > Pythiaceae > Globisporangium > [Pythium] brassicae (nom. inval.). The sequence goes on along the minus strand of SMMQ01003159.1, from coordinate 19,763 downwards.
CGCGATGCCGAGGTCGCCGAGGACAAGGTAGCCGGCGTTCGATAAGAAGACGTTGGCGGTCTTCACGTCTCGGTGCAATACCTGGAGATGGTGCATGTGGTGGAGACCGAGGCATAGCTGGAGGAACCAGAACCAGACCACGTCCTCTGTTCGATGGCGAGCACGCCCCGATTCAACACCGACACCGGTACCCGCACCGCCGCCGCTGCTGCTTGGCAGCTTTCGCAAGTACGCGCGAAGGTCGCCGCCTGAGCAGAAGTCCATCACGAGGCAGCAGTTGCAGTTGAGCGTGTTCTTCTTACTTGGGAACGAGTCGAGCAGCCGAACGATGTTCGGGTGGCGGAGCTTCTTCATGAGCCGCGCCTCTGCCAGGTCTGGAGACGACAGGGGGCGTGGTCGTCCTCCTTCCTTAGCGGTTGCATTAGACGTTGATCGATGAACACTTCGGACCTCTTTCAAGCACACGAGACGGCCGCCGGGCTTCTTCTCACGCGCCAAGAAGACTCGTCCGAACGAGCCCTCGCCCAGCACCTTGATCCTGAGCGAGGCGCGGACACGTTGGCAATGGATGAGGAGGGGACTCGCAGATCCTAAGACCACACCTACGTGCAACTATTGCGCGTCGTCGTGCACAGCACAACAGGCAGGAAGCAGAGCAGAGCATACTTGACGTAGCTGTCCATCACGCCTCGAGGTCCTTGGGTGTTTGCCGACGCTCTGGGATTGATCCCACAAGGCACGGTTACACTTAGAACCAGCACGATCGACGCCTCCCATACGACATACAACAAGGTCTCAGCCTACCACGCATGTACTACAGTGAAACCTTCGTCGAGATCGGTATGCACCAGCGGGGAACTCACTCCAGAGCACGTTCGATCGACCGAGGAGGCTCCAGCTCAGGTCTCACGTTCTCTTTCCGCATGCTGCTCTGCTCCGCGCGTTCATCACGCGTCAAGATCCGAGCACACGCGTCTGCATCACCGTGCGCATCAGATCGGCCAGCTCATCAGACTCGCGCATCGACAAGGAGTGGAACAGGATCTGGACCAGGAGCTTCAGCTCATCGACAAGGAGTGGAACAGGAACTGGACCAGGAGTTTCACACAACTGTTTCGATCTTCTCTGCTGGCGCCACGTGGTCGTCGTGCTCCAGCGCCTAGATGGGCATTTCGATGCTCCTTCGCGACATCATCAGCACAGCGCGCCGGCGCTGAGAGTCCGCCGCTCTGAGTCGCATCCTCGAGGCTTAGTGGCGCAGCAGCTCGTAGAGAAGAACGGCAGCCGCCACGCTCACGTTCAACGAGTCGACGTGCGAGTCCGCGTCCGCATCGTGGTGGCCAGGGATCGTGACGATCTCGTCGCACGTCTGGCGGATTCCCTTGCGCAGCCCGCGGTGCTCGTTGCCCTGCAGAGAATGACGGCGCCACGACGCACAGTAGTGCGCGCAACGAATCGGATCGCCACCACAGCCCCCCACAAGTCAGCGCTCGCACACGAACAGCACCGGAGCCATGCATCCCACACCCACGCACCATCACGAGGACCGTTGGCTTGTCGCTGCCGAGCTGCTCGGACGTGACGGAGTTCGGGCCGCTGCACGCTCCGACGACGCGCCAGCCCAGGTCGCTGCTCACTGCGAGTGCTTCGTGAAGGTTCCGGGCCTTGAACAGCTTGTTCTGTTGTCGCGGCGCCACGTTGCAAGTGCACAGTGAAGGAGAAGGAGGGGGAGGGGGGAGACATCGGTCAGGTCCCCAAACGCTGTGGGCGTGCGCATGTTGCCAGCAGTGTGGGTCGTACTTTGGCGACGAGTACCTCGAGTGCTCCCGCAGACGCCCTTGAAACCTGAGCGCACGATACGATGGTGAGCCGATCGGATCGGACCGCACAGCTGGGGAGAACGACGCAGAGAGCGAACACCGCCACTCACAGCTGGCGACAGAGGCGCGCTGTTGCGCTCGCTCACGACGACGGCCGAGCAGCCCAAGAAGTGCGCCGAGCGGAGGATCGCGCCGAGGTTCTGCGAGTGAGAACGAGGCACGCAACGTGTTTGACGCTCTCGTGAGGAGCGCGCGGGCCTGTTGATGTGTCGACACCTTCGAACCGGTAGCTCGTACCTGCGGGTCGTGCACCTCGTCGAGTGCGAGGACCACTGGCTGGCGCGGACCCGCAGTCAGCGCTGAGAAGGGGAGGAGACAAAGCGCGACAGCAGCGCCGACGAGCGCGTCAGTGGGACACCGCGGTCACGACGTCTCAGGCTGACCACTGGCGCTGTCGTCCGCACCTGACGGGTCTGCTGCCACGAACTCTGGCAGGTGGATGGGATCGGCGTCCAGCACCACGCCCTGTGCACACAACACAGCCTCACAGCGTTGAGCACGCGCCGCCCTCGCATCTGTTGCGCGCACTGTTGTAGCGAGCGAACCTGGTGGGGCTTGTCCGAGGTGATGTGGTTCAGCATCCACTTGCTGTCGGTCCAACCCCTCCCCTCTATCATTCAGTCTCATCTCTTGAGCTTGTCGACGCAGCCCCTCACCGCGCCCCTCTCTCTCTCTCTACACGCACACACACAGACTGACGCACCTCGTCGTGACCACCTCGACGCCGGTTGCGGCCGCCAGCGCCTTGATCTTCTCGAGCGCCTGCGCGTCCGCCGCTGTCTTCTTGGCCGTCACGCCCACCGGGTCGCGCACGTACAGCGTGTGCACGCGGCGGTGGTCGCTCGCCAGCACCTGCAGCACGCTGTGCAGTCCGTACACGCCCTCGCCGCGGATCTGCGGGATCGGCTCGCCGTCGTTTGTCACGGTCTTGGCGCTCAACGTCTGCGCTGCCGGCCAGCGCGCGCCGCCGCCCGCTCTCCTGTCACCCGAGCCGCCCGCACGCCGGTCTCGCGGTGACGGCCGCCCTCTGTCGCTTTGGTCGCGGGGTCCGCCAAAGTTTCGGCCTCCTCGACTGCTGTGACTGGCGCCAGCCTGCGCCGCTCCCCACGACGAGAAGCCCCGGCGCTGCGGCTGCTGCCAATCGGTGCTGCCGACGAGAGCGGGTAGTGCGGCTCGTGACGCGGAGAAGCGCGAGCTGCGCGCAGCTTGTGTCAGCAGCTTGAGCGGCATGCGACCTGGCCAGTGTGAACTTTGAACTTCGACCAATGGATCCCGAAATGAAATGTCTTTTTTTGTGTGAAGTATAATTATAAACGCTGTTTTTCTGGAAGTTACAGG